>AWOL01S0044336.1:77927-108774 GCA_000715115.1 Nicotiana otophora | reverse complement strand
AATAATTATGGTTTAATTATGAAGCAAACAATGACAAATAGCAAATTATTATGGAAATCAGGGAGCAAATAGGCAGTTTAATATTTAATATGTTAAATGTCAAATAACAATTAAGGCACATAATTCAAATAACATGTAACAATTAATGCAGGAAATCAAGAATTTATATTTGTAAAGAATAAGAGAGAAACAATTATTATAATAATTAATTTATGATTAAAAATAATTTATAATTTTTTAAGCAAGCAGTCAAACAATTAATTTGATGACGTATAGACACTCGTCACCTCGCCTATACGTCGTTTACATGCAATTTACATAACAAACAATTTAAGGGTTCTATTCCCTCAAGTCAAGATTAACCCTGACACTTACCTCGCTTTGTAAATTTCAATCAATTATTCAACCACAACCTTTCCTTTTACATTTGCCTCCGAAAGCTTCAAATCTATTCACAAACAATTCAATATATTCAATACTAATCATAGGAATTAATTCCATATGAATTTATAATTTTTTCGGATAAAAATCCGAAATTCATTAAAATATTCAGCAGTGGAACCCACGTCTCAAATCCCAGAAAAACTCGCAAAATTCGAACACCCGTTCCGATACAAGTTCAACCATACCAAATTTGTCCAATTCCGATATCAAATGGACCTTCAAACATTAATTTTTTATTTTTGGAAAGTTTTACAAAAATTTCAATTTCTTTCATCTAAATCCGAAATAAATGATGAATATAGACATGGATTTGTGAAATATAATCACTTTATGATAAAGAACACTTACCCAGTTCGAAGTCGTGAAAATCCCTCTTGAAATCGCCCAAATCCGAGACTTAAAACTAAAAAATGAGTAAAAATGGCTAAGACCCGATATTATGTATTCTGCCCAGCATTTTCGCATTTGCGGGCTATAATTTCGCACCTGCGGTCTCGCATTTGAGAGACAAAGCTCGCATTTGCGAAGTGGGCTGCCAGGCGAGGTTCTGCATCTGCGGACAAAAATGTCGCACCTACGACGTCCGCTTCTGTGCAAAAGAGCCGCACCTGCGAAGACCGCATCTGCGATGGAAGTCTCGCTTCTGCGAGCTCGCACCTGCGGAAACTCAAAAATTCAGATTTTGCTAAAGTCCAATTCTTGTTCCGATTTCAATCTGTTTCACTCTCGGGGTACTCGGAAACCCGCTCGAATATACCAATAAGTCCCATAACATAATACGAACTGACTCGGGGTCTAAACTCACGTCAAACAACACTGAAATTACAATTCACACCCCGATTCGAACTTTGAGTTTTAAACTTTTAATTTGCAAATCTCGTGCCAAAATATATTAAATGAATCCGGAATGACTTCAAATTTGGCACACAAGTCATAAATGACATAACAGAGCTGGTCAAATTTCCAGAACCGGATTCCTGCTCCGATATCAAAAAGTCAATCCCGTGGTCAAACTTGGAATATTTAGCCTTTTAATTGCTAATTCCGTTAAATGGTCATAACTTGAGCTAGGACCTCCAAATTAAATTCCGGACATACGCCCAAGTCCCAAATCACGATACGGACCTACCGGAATTTTCAAAATTCTGATCCGGATCGTTTGCTCAAAATATTGACCAAAGTCAACTTAGTTGAGTTTTAAAGTTCTATTTCCCATTTTAATCCATTTTGTACATGAAAACTTTCCAGAAAATTTTACGGACTGCGCACGCAAGTCGAAGAATGATAAATGGTGCTTTTTGAGGTCTTAGAACACAGAATTACTTATTAAATTTAAAGATGACATTTTGGGTCATCACATTAATAATGCTTTTCATCATCTATTGTTGCACTCAAAGAACATATGCCTTTCTAGAGGTAATTTAATTTCTTAATTTAATGAATGTTCTCTTTAAGATTAACTTAATATATTTAATGCAGAATTCATGAAGTATATCAGCATGCAGTACATTGCTATTGTTGTTCTTTCTTTAAAGGTAATTTTAAAAAAAAATTGATATCTTCTTTGTTTTGGTTGATCTTACGCTTCACTTTAACAGACCCAATGGGAATATCAATATAAATGTTTAGCACAATTCTGCAAATTGGGACTTAGGAGGGTATTGGTTATCCAGTTCTCTTTTCAGTTAAAAAAATAATATTATCACATTTTATGTCTTTCTTAAAATAATTGTATAATAAAATCATCTATAATCAAGGATTTTACTCTTCTATAGAATTTATTTTTAAATATAAAAGCCTAAAGCAAGTTGTCCAAAGATCTCATAAACTCTATTCTAATACATATCTATATTGTACTCGCCAATCGATACACAACTTATATTTTAAACAATATTAAATAGAGATAATTTCATATACCTCCCTTCAGGTTTGACTTCATAACACTAACCTCCTTTGTGGTTCACGATATTACATTTACCTCCCTTCGTTCGTATTTGGTGTAACAAAATTATTAATTGACTAAAAATAGACAAGTTGTCCCCTAACGAGTTAATTTTATTTTTCTTCTATTTCGTATGACAAAGCTTCTTTTACTTCTTTTAGTTAGCACTTCTACGAACAAATAATACATTCATGCTACTCAATTTTTTTAAAACGATATCCATGAATATTAAGTATTGCATATATATTTAAAGGCCCTGCAATCAGAAAGTGAAATTTTTTAGCGATCAAACATCAATATGCCATTGTTATCGTGCAAAGCACGTTCATAGAAACTAGTACTTTAGAATCCCCAAATATTAGAAAGATGAAAATAGTTTAATAAAAGGTATCATAAGTGTGGCTTGCCTTATAGAGAAATCCCACGAGAAATAAAAACTAGATGGAATTCTTTATATGAACAATTAGTAGTTGCTTATGAATACATAAGACCTATACAATTAGTATTTAATGCCCATAATGGTGATCCTAGAGATCATATTGTAGATGGAGATTGAAATACCGTTTTTTGAACTTATTATATTTTTTTTAAAAAAAATTATAGTGCTATAAAATTATTTTTAGTGTGTATTATCCTACTAATTTATCTATGAAATTTCATACCGCTCTATTCTATATGTTATTAGCTAAAATCAAGCTACACCGCAATTGTTAATGTCATGATTGAAAATTATAAAAAGTATTTTTTTCCTATTCTACCTATTTACTGTGTTACTGCTATTTTAAATCCTACCATAAAGGCAAATTGTAAAATTAAATATATGCATAAGCGATCATTATCAAATACTACTACATAAATTGCTACATCTTCTTCTTCTTATTCAATTCAACCTTTAAAAAATTGGCTATGCTTGAAAGTCATGCTAATACTTAGTCCCTTCGATAAAAGATGAACAATGGGTCGTGCTCTTCACAAATTAATGAACTTGATGTTTATATGCTACATGATATAGTAACAAACAACATTTATGTTGAAGATGAACGTGAAGACTTACTGAAATAAGAGGTAGCATAAAAAACACTTACTGTTCTAGCAAGGACGGCTCGAGATGTGTTGAATATTCAACCATTATCTGTAGTTTCAGAGAGCTCTTTTAGTGCTGGAACCTGGAAGGTATCAAATCGGAGACAACATATACTCGTTGGCGGGAGACTCTTTAGAGAATATAGTTCTATTCATAGATTGGATTAGAACGAAGAGAAAACACTTTGTCCACATAGCTCCTATTAGGGGAAAGCGGCATGGAGGAAGCCGAACAATTTTGGCCAAGATATTCCAATTTTAACGGAAGAACCAAAGAAAATCCCACACAAATTAAAACAATCATGTAAAGTTATGTTATTTTATTCTTTTAAAAAATTTATACTAAAAGTATAAAATTTATATTCCACTCAAAATTATAGGTTCTTAGCCCTAGAATTAATTTTCATACGCTTGTCTTATTTAAATATTTAAGTTTTATTTTAAACTTTAAAAAGAAAAACTACCTAGGGCCCGATCCCATCCCGTCTTATCCCACTAGAATCCGGGCCACTTAGTAACGGCATGTTCTCTCTAATCCGAGCCCGCCCGCCCTGGTCACCGGTCCCCCGATTTCCTCATTTCATCCAGATTACGTCTCCCTTTCCTGGTCCCATGCCGTTCACCGTAACACCCTTAGGGGTCGTTTGGTTTGAATATTGACTTATGCCGGGATAAGTTATACTGAGATTAGTTATTCTAGGATTAGCTATCATGGTATTATTTTTTATCCACTGTTTGGTATGTTGTATTAAAAATGACAATTGCATAATTTCTAAGAAGAAGGTATAAGTAATTCCGACACTAATTACCTCACCCTTTACAAGGTATAAGTTATCCCGATACTAATTTTAATCCCGAAATAATTTATATCAGGTTTGCTAACCAAACAAAGTATTAAGATGGTATTAAATTTTTATACCAGCACTATACCTTTTTTTATACCTCATACCAAACAACTCCTTAGTTGGACCAATATGCATCACTGAAGAAAAAGTTTCAGTAATGAGAAACTAGATTTACTTCTATACCTATGTAATTTTCAGTTTTCCATGATTTTACTTGGAGGATAGTAAGATATACTCGAATACGAAGTATCTGAATTAACAATAAAAATTTATTTTAGCATTAATATAATAACAATAAAAAATTAACACTCCTTCAACTCAAGGGAATCACATTAAAGTTGTATGTCACAGAACCGTTTTTCTGAGAATTCTGTGAGGACAGCGAAGTTAGCTTGACTGCTACTTAGCTTCAGTCCTAAACAATAAACAGCACAATCGTGCTGAAGCGATGGCAATCATACGAAACAAGTAAGAAAACTATGAAAGAAAGAGACCAAGATTTGGGAGGCAAGTGCCCTTTTCTGTTGTATTATCAAATATCTACTGATTACAAAGAATGAGTTTAAAGCCTATATAGAAATCAAAATGGCTATACAAAGGGGGTGGTTGGCAGGGCAGGCAAGGCTGTCCAGCAGCCTGGTGCATTCCAGCCTGGCAAAGCTGGCAAGCTGCCTGGTGCATTCCAGCATGGCAAAGCTGGAAAAGCAGCTTAGAGGGATCCTGCTGTCAACCATAGTCCAGAATGTCAAAGATGCTCTCCCACTTTCGGCTGCTTGACCCTTGGTCTGCTGACTTTCTGTCAAAGGTGCCTTTTTGATGGCATCTCATGACTTCTGTGAAGCCCCAAGTATTTTTCCACTGATGGCTGTCCGAGATTTGGGCTCGGGCAAGCCACGTCGTCGCTGGAATTACGAAAAATTAATAGGTGTGACGGCGGGGCGGTACATGTAGCTGATATAAAATAGAAGCAACATAAGGAACAGAAAGCAGATGTGAAGTTATGTTCATCAGTGAGGAGTCACTAGACCTCATAAACCTTGGCAGAAATATTATATATGTATATGAATATATTTTAATAATAAAGATATAAATAACTTAACACCCTAAACAATTAAAGTTGTATACGGTTAAAACCGAGCCTACCCGATTTTACTATTTGACCGAGACCGGAGATTGCATCGAAGGACGGCCTCGTAACGGAACAGACTAAATCACGAGGACTAGGTACCAAGTTTAGAACCGAGGTACCTATCGAGATCGAGGCTAGTAGCGATCAAAGCCAAACGAGACAGACATCGAGCAAGATCGAAGATAGCACAATAACAGAAAGGCGAGATATCCGTGACTGGTTAAGGATCATGGCGTAAACCTCGGTGACTGGTCAAGGATCATGGCGTAAATCTCGGAACGGATCAAATCAGAAACGGTTAATTAGCTAATCATGTGATTTCCTTCTGTAATTAGAGTTATACCATAAGTAGAGCCCCTCTATTATATAAAGGGGAGTATTAACCATTTTTAAGACGCATTGTTCTCGCATAAAAAAGCCAATACAACTCTCTCTTTATAGCTTATACTCTCTTGTCCATCAGCTTGCTTTATTCTTAACTGTTTTGGTATCAATCAATTCGAGGGCATCCTAGCTCGAGGGTCGAATTCCGTTTCAACACTGGTTCGCTTTACTTTATAGTTCATTTCTGTCATTAATCTTCATATTTATCAATTGGTATTAAGTGAAATCACATATTCTTAGAACCTCATTATAAGTTTAGTTGCTATCCAATTTTAAGCGACTTCTACGTTAGTCGAACTTTAGGTGAGGCCGAGACTCGGTACCCATATTTAGAGAGATTAGCACTTGCCCTAATAAGAGCCTCTAGAAAATTAAAACCATATTTTCAGTGTCACCCGATCTCCATGGTGACTACTTATCCTCTTTGCAATATTTTCCATAAGCCCGAACTTTCGGGCCGATTGGCCAAATGTGTCGTCGAGATCAGTGGGTACGATATCGAGTATCGATCCCGAACGACCATCAAGTCTCAAATCTTAGTGGACTTCGTGGCCGACTTTACGCCAGCCCTCGTACCCGAGGTCGAAAAGGAACTATGAATAAAGTCGGGTACATCATCGGGGGTGTGGACCCTCTTCACAGACGGTGCGTCGAACATGAAGGGGTCCGGGTTAGGCATCATTTTGAAGCCACACACGGGTAATTCAATTAGACAAGCTATCAAAACATCCAAGTTAACTAACAATGAGGCCGTGTATGAGTCCAAGATTGCAGGTCTTGAGCTAGCTAAAGGTTTGGGAGCAAAAGTCATCGAGGCCAAATGTGACTCTTTGCTTGTGGTAAACCAAGTCAACAGAACCTTCAAGGTTTGAGAAGATCGAATGTAGAGATGTTAAAGATGCTCTCCCACTTTCTGCTGCTTGTCCCTTGGTCTGCTGACTTTCTGCCAAAGGTGCCTTTTGATGGCGCATCTCATGACTTCTGTGAAGCCCCAAGTGTTTTTCCACTGATGGCTGTCCGAGATTTGGGCTCGGGCAAGCCACGCCATCGCTTATACTCTCTTGTCCATCAGCTTGCTTTATTCTTAACTGTTTTGATATCAATCAATTCGAGGGCATCCTAGCTCGAGGGTCGAATTCCGTTTCAACACTAGTTCACTTTACTTTATAATTCATTTCTGTCATTAATCTTCATATTTATCTATTGGTATTAAGTGAAATCATATATTCTTAGAACCTCATTATAAGTTTAATTGTTATCCAATTTTAAGCGACTTCTACGTTAGTCGAACTTTAGGTGAGGCCGAGACTCGGTACCCACATTTAGAGATATTAGCACCTGCCCTAATAAGCGCCTCTAAAAAATTAAAACCATATTTTCAGTGTCACCCGATCTGCGTGGTGACTACTTATCCTCTTTGCAATATTTTGCATAATCCCGAACTTTCGGGCCGATTGGCCAAATGTGCCATCAAGATCAATGGGTACGATATCGAGTATCGACCCCGAACGACCATCAAGTCTCAAATCTTAGTGGACTTTATGGCCGACTTTACGCCAGCCCTCGTACCCGAGGTCGCAAAGGAACTATTAATAAAGTCGGGTACATCATCGGGGGTGTGGACCCTCTTCACAGACGGTGCTTCGAACGTGAAGGGGTCCGGGTTAGGCATCGTTTTGAAGCCACCCACCGGTAATACAATTAGACAAGCTATCAAAACTGCCAAGTTAACTAACAATGAGGCCGAGTATGAGGCCATGATTGCTGGTCTCGAGCTAGCTAAAGGTTTGGGAGCAGAAGTCATCGAGGCCAAATGTGACTCCTTGCTTGTGGTAAACCAAGTCAACAGAACCTTTGAGGTTCGAGAAGATCGAATGTAGAGATACCTGGACAAACTACAGGTGACTCTACATCGGTTTAAAGAATGGACCCTACAGCATGTGCCTCGAGAACAAAACAGCGAGGCCGATGCCTTCGCAAATTTAGGGTAATCAGTCGAAGACGACGAGATTAGCTCGGGGACTGTCGTACAACTTTCAAGGTCAGTAATCGAAGAAATCCATGCCGAAATCAACTCCACAAGTCTGACCTGGGATTGAAGGAACAAATATATCGATTACCTAAAGAACAGGAAGTTTTCATCAGATCCTAGGGAATCGAGGACTCTACGTACGAAGGTCGCACGATTCACATTGGCCGAAGAAGGAACACTATATAGAAGGATGTTCGATGGACCATTAGAAATATGTTTGGGACCAGGAAATACCGATTATGTCCTACGAGAAATCCACGAGGGCACCTGTGGAAATCATTCTGGTGCCGAATCATTGGTTCACAAAGTCATCAGAGCAGGATACTATTGGGCCGATATGGAAAAGGATACAAAAGAGTTTGTTTGAAAGTGCGACAAATGTCAAAGGTATGCACCGATGATTCACCAACCCAGAGATCAACTCCACTCAGTCTTATCCCCATGGTCATTCATGAAATGGGGAATGGATATCGTCGTCCCTTTACCATCGGCCCCAGGTAAAGGTAAATTTATTTTGTTTATGACTGACTATTTCTCTAAGTGGGTTGAAGCACAGGCTCTCGAGAAAATTATAGAGAAAGAAGTCATAGATTTCATCTGGGACCACATTATATGCCGATTCGGGATGCCTGCCGAGATCATATGCTACAATGGAAAGCAATTCGTCGGCAGCAAAGTGACAAAGTTTCTTGAAGATCACAAAATAAAAAGGATCATGTTGACGCCATATCATCCTAGTGGGAACGGACAGGCCAAATCGACAAACAAGACCATCATTCAAAATCTAAAAAAAATATTGAACGACACTAAGGGATAATGGAGAGAAATATTGCCCGAAGTCCTTTGGGCGTATTGAACAACGTCAAAATCCAGTACGAGGGCAACACCGTTCTCTTTAGTATATGACGTCGAAGCTATAATCTCGGTTGAAGTCGAGGAACCTAGTGTCATATTTCGATATGTAACAGAAGAGTCAAATCATGAGGCTATTAATACAAGACTCAAATTGCTAGATGAAAAATGGGAAGCCGCCTTCGTTCGGATGGACGCACAGAAACAACAGATCAAAAGGTACTACAATCAAGGAGCCAATCTTCGACATTTAAAATCGGGGACTTGGTTCTGAGGAAGGTCACCCTCAGTACTCGAGACTCAAACAAAGGAAACTTGGCCCGAACTGGGAGGGATCGTATCAGGTCCTCGATATCATTGGAAAGGGATCCTACAAACTTGGCATGATGAACGGCGAACAGTTACCAAACAATTGGAATATATCACTCCTCAAACGATATTACTGCTAAGGTACGACCTTCTCCATTTTCATTTATATTTCATACTAACCATTTGCAGGTGTTTAATCGAAGACATCGAAGGATTCTTCAAACACAAAGTCCTTAAGTTTGAAAGCACGCATTGCACTCTTTTTCCCTTAGACCGGTTTTTGTCCCAAATGGATTTTCCCGATGAGTTTTTTAACGAGAAAACCATTGTTCATGCTAACTTAGAGCAATTCAACAGTATCCGAGGCTCCTTTACAATCAACCTCGAATACTGGGGGCATCACCCTCGGATAGGAAAATACTTCATGCCGACAGGGTCTCGATAGGCAAAATTTGTAAGGGTCAAATGGTTGAACGGACCATGCCCATATAGATTACTCGAGCCCTAATGGCAAACATGTACGTATGTTAATCTATTGAAAAAAGTACTTTTCCTTGCCAGATATTTCATGCCTTAGAGAAATTTTTACTTTACAATGTCGTGCTTGTGATCTATTGTGGAAACTGGCTTAAGGGTTGGTCACAACAAAAGTTCGAACAATTGACCCCGCACTCGGGGACCACCATCAGAAAAATCGACATGATCGAATTACTAAAACCTCGAGATCGTAAGACCTTAAAAAGGCAACCCTCAATTTTATAGGCCACGACCACCCCACTCGGGGACTGATACTTCGAACAAGTTCGAAGTATAACAGGGGAACAAGCCCAAACGATGAGTCCCAAGCTAAAAGCTATGGCCAAATTAACACGGTTCGGAGACGTCCGATTTCCGTTATAAAATAGGCCTTCGAATATTTTCATAAACCGGTTAAAAAGGCTACCCTCAGCTGAATTACTAAGGGTCTCGATAATATCGACCCTCGAAAACCCTAATGGGTACAAATTCATTCGAACTCTCGAACAAATTCTTTATTTCATGCTAAGGCATAACAGATTTTATATGATTAAACAATAAACTTTTCAAGCCAAAAAGGGGGAGAAAGCCATTCTTTTTACTATGGCCGTATTAGCCTAATTCAAGAGTCTAAAGGGCCATTTTATTTTTGAGTTTGAAAAATCATCTTCACTCAATTAAAACCTAAGGGTCATCCTACTCCGAGTTCGAGCAAGTACTCACTCGATTATAAAAACTACACTAGTCCGGCTTCGATCAAATTGCCTCAGCCTCGAACTTATGAACAAAATTTTCATAAGGCATGAATGAAACAAAATTTTCACAAGGCAAAAAATGAAATAAAGACAAGTCGGAAAGAGATCTTTATATATATGAGAATATTTACAAGGTCTGATCAGGATCCTACACAAAAAATCAAAAGTAAAAAATCCTAAGGTTCCTAAATTTCTCTGGGGGCAGCTTCTTCTCCATCGAGGTCCCCCCCTCTCTCGGACCCGCTCTTGCTCTCGGCGTCATCATCATCGGAGGAGGAGGCCGGCGCTCCAACATCGGCTTCACGCTTTCTAGCCTTTATTATCTCGTCGGTAAGATCGAAACCTCGAGCGTGGATCTCCTCGAGGGTTTCCTTCCGAGATTGGCATTTGGCAAGTTCAACAATCCAATATGCTCGAGTTTGAGCAATCTCGACTTCCTCTCTCGCTTGGACTTGAGCGGATTCAGCATCGGCCCGGTAGACGGCCACAATCGCATCTGCCTCGGCTTTAGCCTTTTCGGATTCAGATTTGGCCTTTGTAAGTTTGGAAGCCAACCGAGCTTCGAGCTCCCCTATTTTCTTTTCTTGAGCCGAGCTCTTCTCCTTCATGCCTCGAAGCTGACTTTCGGTCGGTGACAATTGGGATAAAGCAGTCTCTTTTTCTGCAGCAAAGCGGTCCATACCTTTTTTCCACCCCAAGGTCTCTGCCTTCATCATATTGACCTCCTCGCGGAGCTGCTTGATCCTTTCGACCTTCTGCTGCAGCCGTGAGATTGAAATGTTAGCCACTGTTCCCGAATTGAACCCATGAGCTTTTAAGATTTTCATTACCTGCTCGATCAGGTCGGTCTGATCTTGGTGAGCCTTGGCCAACTCGGCTCGGAGGTCCTTGGTCTCCTCTTCTTTTTGCCCACAGAGAAGTCTAAGGGCATTTCTCTCCTCCGTGAGCCCTCGGAGATCGGTCTTATACCGATTGAGCTCAGCTCGAGACCGAGAAAATGCTTCCCGATGAATCGCTGAGGCCTACGCAGAAAGAAGAAAAGAAGTTAGACAGGAAGAGAAAAATGAACACAAGGGTAATACCAACAAGGGGAGTTAAGGCTTACCCGATTCAGAGCTTGTTGCACTTCGTTGAAAAGGCTCGATGGCTCGCCCAATTCCTTCCTCGAGACCTCCAAGTCACTCAGGCCGGTAGCATCTTCGACCCTAGTAAAGTAATCATAGAAGGGATCTTCCCGTCCGTGGGCTCCTTCAATGGAGAGGGTCTTCAAGGCCCGAGACTTTTGAATCATCTCCTCGAAAAATGAGGGAAGCAGCGAGGAGCCTCTAATTTCTATTGCCCCAAGTGGATCACTTGGGGCGTTCTCTTCATCTCAAGGGGCCTCGAGACCATCCCCTACATCCATACCCACCGTTGGCTCATTATGGTGGGAGGCATCTTCAATCCTCAATGACTCGGGGACTTCGCTCAAGTCTTTTCCCGAGACCCCCTCATCTCGAGACGGAGTCTCTGCAGTCTTCACCGATTCAGTGGCTTTTGGGGCCTCGGTGCTCATTCCCACTCGGGCCACCATCTCGGAGTCATCTTCTTCCTCTTCTTCATCTTCATCCCTTAGACGCCGAACATAGTCTTCGGTTAGGAGGATGATGTTCTTCCTCGGCTTACGAGCCTTCTTCTTCTTAGGTTCTGGATCCTCAGAGGTTGAGATTTTTTTCCTCCTTTTGTCCTTCACTGGTTTCGGTGCCGGGATCGAAGTCTCCTCCTCACCAGATAAGGGCCTCATGACAGTATCTTTGCCAAGGCCTCTATGAAAAGAAATTAAGAAACGCTTTAAAAAAATCATCAAAGACGAGGTAAAGGGGCTTACCATGAGTTTGGGCCTCCCATCGGCCCTTTGATAAATCGCGCCATGAGCGCTCGGCATATGTAGAGTTCGAGGCCAGGTCTCGAACCCAACACTTAAGATTAGGAATTACACCGGGCATCCAAGCGACCGCTATATCACGGAAAAGGATATCGATGAGAAGAAGCAAAAGAGCAAAACAATAAATAGGAGCTAACAATGGGATTGTACTTACGCTTCATATTCCATTTCTTTGGAAATGGCATCTTCTCGACCGGGATTAGGTCATAAGTCCTCACTCGAACGAACCGACCCATCCAGCCTCGGTCCTTGTCCCCGTCTATGCTCGAGAACAGCACTTTGGTAGCCCGACGTTGAAGTTTTATCAACTCATTTCAATAGAGGCGGGGGCTGTACAACCTGATGAGGTGGTCGAGGGTGAAAGGCATCCCCTTGACTTTGCTCACGAAGAATCGGAGCAGAATAACACTTTGCCAAAAGAAAGGATGGACTTGGCCTAGGGTTATTTGGTATTGACGGCAAAAATTAACGACGACGGGGTCGAGGGGGCCCAGCGTGAAAGGGTAAGTGTGTACACACTTAGAAAACCTTCCACATGGGTGGTGATGTCCTCTTTGGGGGTCAGGATCACCACCTCTTTGCCCTCCCAGTTGCAGTTTTTCTTTTCCTGCTTAAGGTATCCCTCGCTTATCGAGCATATATACTTCAACACTGGCTCGCATTGACCAGGAATCGATGAGGCTTTATCAGTTTTAAAGTTAGAAGTGAGAACGCACCCTCCGGGAACACACTCCTCAGGGCGCGGCTCCACCGGTGTTTTGTTGTCGGCCGGCCGATGAAGAAGCGTTTTCCTTTTGAGGAACAGTTTTTGACGTTTTTGCCATTTGGATTTGAATTTAAAAATAGATGGAGATGATAAGATTTGGTGTTCTAAGAAGAGGTTAGCAGTAAAAAGCATAGATTTGTAGATGAAGAACTTAGAAGATGTAAACAGCTTCGGAGAATGAAAATTTGAAAGTAAAAGTTTGAAATGGTGAAGAGATGAGCTATTTATAGATTTCACAACTACGGTTCAAAATTGGCGGTGGCCGACCATCGACTGACGCGCATTTAATGCCTTGGTAACTGTACAGACGGGACGTTTTGGTCACTTCCGTCGCTTACATCACGAGGATGACGTCATGACAGGTCGAGGTAGAAAAATCGAAGGCTCAATTCATTTCTTGTCATTACACTCCAAAATACCGAGGGGACTATCTGTATACGGTTAAAATCGGGCCCACCTATTTTTACTATTTGACCGAGACCGGGAGATTGCATCAAAGGACGTCCTCGTAACGGAACAGACTAAATCACGAGGACTAGGTACCAAGTTCAGAACTGAGATATCTGTCGTGATCGAAGCTAGTAGCGATCGAATCCAAACGAGACAGACATCGAGCAAGATCGAAGATAGCATAATAACAGAAAGACGAGATATCTGTGACTGGTCGAAGATCATGGCATAAAGCTCAGTGACTGGTCGAGGATCATGGCGTAAATATCGGAACGGATCAAATTAGAAATGGTTAATTAGTTAATTATGGGATTTTCTTCTATAATTAGAGTTATTCCATAAGTAGAACTCCTCTACTATATAAAGGGGAGTATTAACCATTTGTAAGGTACATTGTTCTCGCATAAAAAAGCTAATATAACTCTCTCTCTCTCTTTAGCTTATACTCTCTTGTCCATCATCTTGCTTTATTCTTAACTTTTTTGGTATCAATCAATTTGAGGGCATCCTAGCTCGAAGGTCGAATTTCGTTTCAACACTGGTTCGCTTTACTTTATAGTCCATTTCTGTCATTAATCTTCATATTTATCTATTGGTATTAAGTGAAATCACATGTCCTTAGAACCTCATTATAAGTTTAATTGTTATCCAATTTTAAGGGTAAACAAAAGTATTTACGGTGCATTGGATGGGCAGGTTGCTCAGATTTCCTTGCCTTAAGAGTATTCATCGATCGACTTATTGTAATTTTGAAAGCTTTCTGTTTCATTTTCAGTTTTAAAAGTATTATACCAATACCCTACTGAAATATATGATTCGATAATTTGTGTGGTTCAGTAACATAGATATTACTCTTTAAAGTTATATTCTACTAAACAGAGTTATAATCATGATTCATAAAACTGAGTTTTAGAGTCAAGCAAAAAAGAACAAATTAAAAGAAAAAAAATTAACCAAAATATTAATGATATTTCATTCCAAAATAAGACTCATTTTTTTCTTAAAAAGAAAAATAAAATAAAATACCATGCACAATATTTTTTAGTAACTATGGACAATTTTATTAATTACCAACGAAAGAAATACAAAACCCAGCTAGAGTTTCTCAGTCTCGCTGATCTATATGCATATGATTCTAGCCGACCCCTGAAAGATGATCATTATATACGGTCGAAACCGGGTTCGCCTCTTGTGTGACCAATCGAGACTGAAACATGATAGGTTAGAGCTCGATATCGAGTTATATCAAACTAAGGTGCGAAGTTACATCGTTGAGCTCGTGACCTCGAGACCTAACAGGATCGAGGAAAATTTGCCGAGCCAAATAACAGAAGGCCGAAATATCCGCGATCGATTGGAGATCACGGTGTAAATCCCTGCACGTATCAAGGAGAGGCCGATTAATTAGCAAATCATGAGATTTTTTACCTTGTATAGAATTGTATCAAGAGTAGGGCTCCCCTACTATATAAAGGGGGTCTGATCATTTGTAACACACATTGCCAGACGTAACATAAAGCAATATACTGTCATTTCTAATTCTTATCATCTTGTTATTCTGTTCATACTTCAGTTGAAGCATTTCTTGGTTCGAGGGTGATCGAACTCGAAGGCCAATGCTGTTCAATTCGTGTGGTTTGCATTTATTCTTTTATAGTCAATTTCAATATCAATCTGCTTTCTTAATTTGTATCGAGTTGTATCATGTATCCTTAAAACCGCGTATAAATTCAATTGTTATCCGATTTTAAGGGTAAACAGTTTGGCGCCCACCGTGGGGCTAAGGATAATAGTGATTATCTGGTACAAACTTCATAAGACACACTATTTTACACTTGTTCTTTGGGGTATCTTTGATTCCAAGACAAAAATATCGAACTCTCAGTCAGCATCCCTACACGTGGATAATGATTTTGGCCATCACAGCGAAAATGATAACATAGCGCCAGGGAACGAAGTACCTCTGGTTGGCCCCGATGGAGTTTCGGCTGTAGATCCAATCGACGTCAGCTCGTATGTAGCCATCAACACAAATTTGGACGTCGATCCCAAGGGCAGCATCCGTAGGGATATTCCATTAGCCGCTCAAAGCACACATGGCGGCGAAGAGGGGGGGATCAGCCTGCGGGTGATCTTCGAAATGTTGCAGGCTCAACAAGCAGCAATATCACTGCTCCAAAACCAGAATCACCCACCTAGCAGGATCGAGCCCGAATCGTCCCAGGAAGTTGTCCATAGGGTCGAATCGTCTTCAAGGAAATCAAGCGAGAAAGAATCGGGGACCGATCCTGCAATCATGAAGATGCTCGAAGAACTGACAAAATGAATTAAGTCGAGGGAAAAATAGATCGAGGCAAACGATAAGAAGGTGGAAACTTACAACTCCAGGGTCGAGAAAATCCCGAGGGCACCGCCAATATTGAAGGGTTTGGATTCCAAAACGTTCGTGCAAGAACCTTTCCCCCCAAGCGCGACTCCCAAATCGATTCCCAAGAAGTTCCGCATGCTCGAGATTCCTAAATACAATGGAACGACCGGCCCGAACGAACATGTCACCTCTTACACATGTGCTATCAAAGGGAACGATCTAGAGGATGACAAGATCGAATCTGTCTTGCTAAAGAAATTCGGAGAAACCCTATCGAAGGGAGCTATGATAAGGTACCATAATTTGCCACATAATTATATTGACTCATTTGCTATGCTTGCAGATTCTTTTGTAAAGGCACACGCTGGGGACATCAAGGTTGAAACTATGAAGTCGGACCTTTTCAAGGCAAGGCAGAAGGACAACGAAATGCTCAGAGAATTCGTGTCTCGATTCCAAATGGAATGAATGGACCTACCACCGGTCGCCGATGATTGCGCCGTTCAAGCTTTCACCCAAGGACTTGATGTTCGAAGCTTAGTGGCTTCACAACAGTTGAAGTAGAATTTGATAGAATACCATTTGTTACTTGGGCCGATGTGCATAATCGATATCAATCGAAGATCAGGGTCGAAGACGGCCAACTTGGGGCTCCTCTTGGGTCCGTTTATCCTATCAGACCCGTTGATAGAATCAAGAGGGACATTGATCGAGAAGTGAGGTTGAACAGAGATCGGTACCAGCCATACAATGGAGATCGTAGGAGCAGTGGATCTGGGCGAAATCCTGTATGAAGTGAAAGGAGAAGTGATCGAGGCCAGAGCTCTCGAGGGCTCATGAGCAAGAACGGCTTTGACAGGCCTATCGAATCTAAAGAAGCACCACGATTATCAGAATAAATCTTTAATGTTAATGCAGTCGCCATTGTATCGGCTATCGGACGCATACCAAATGGCCTCAACCTTTACAAACTGATCCATCCCAAAGAGATCCCAACCAAATGTGCAAATATCATGGCACCCATGGCCACAGAACGGAAGATTGTCGACAATTGAGAGAAAAAGTATCCCGGTTATTCAACAACGGGCACCTTCGGGAGTTTCTAAGTGACCGAGCCAAGAATCATTTCAGAAACAGGGATTCCAATAAACAAAACGAGCAAGAAGAACCTCAACATGTCATTCATATGATCATCGGAGGGGTTGATGTTCCCTAAGGTCCGATGTTAAAGCGCACTAAAGTATTAATCACGAGGGAGAAACGGACTCGAGATTACATACAAGAAGGAACTCTATCTTTCAACAATGAGGATGCAGAAGGAATCATGCAGCCCCATAATGATGCACTGGTAATATCTGTACTCATGAATAAAACTCGAGTTAAACGTGTATTAATTGATCCTGGTAGTTCGGCCAATATCATTCGATCGAGGGTCATAGAACAACTCGGCCTACAGGACCAAATCGTGCTCACGGCCCAAGTACTAAATGAATTCAACATGGCTTGTGAAACTACTAAGGGAGAAATAACGTTACGGGTGAACATAGACAGAACCATCCAGGAGACCAAGTTTTATGTGATCGAAGGGGATATGAGATATAACGCCCTATTCGGGAGGCCGTGGATTCACAACATGAGGGTTGTTCCCTCGACCCTTCACCAGGTGTTAAAATTCCCAACACCATAGGGGATTAAAACTATCTATGGAGAGCAGCCTGCCACAAAGGAAATGTTTGCCGTCGATGAAGTAATTCCAATATCAACACTATCATCGATAGAGGAGTCAGATTCGAAAGCAAAATAAGAAGCCAAATAGCAATCACCGATGCCGGCCTCGACCCAACTAGACAAGCAGGGGACTAACGAAGACGGTGATTATGGGGTTCCTCGATCCTTCATAGTCCCCGATGATTCTGACGCTACCAAATCAACGGTCGAAGAGCTGGAGTAGGTCACACTAATCGAACATCTGCACGATCGAAAGGTATACCTAGGCACGGGGTTAACTCCCGAGCTCAGGAAAAAACTTATTCAATTTATTATAGCTAACATGGATTGTTTTTCTTGGTCCCATCTCAACATGACAAGGATCCCACCGGAGATCACCACTCATAAACTAAGCCTAGACCCGAAATTTCATCCGGTGAAGCAGAAGAGGAGACCCCAGTCCAAGATCAAGCATGCCTTCATCAAGGACGAGGCAACTAAACTCCTTCAAATAGGGTCCATTCGGGAAGTCAAATACCCGGAATGACTAGCAAACGTAGTAGTAGTCCCTAAAAAGGGGAACAAACTGAGAATGTGTGTGGAATACAAGGACTTAAATAAGGCGTGCCCCAAGGACTCTTTCCCTTTGCCTAACATCCATCGCATGATCGATGCCACGACCGTTCACGAGATGCTCAGTTTTCTCGATGCCTACTCCGGGTACAATCAAATACGAATGAACCCGGATGATTAGGAAAAGACCTCATTCATCACTAAGTATGGCACATACTGCTATAACGTAATGCCATTTGGATTAAAAAATGCTGGTGCCACTTACCAACGCCTAGTAAATCGGATGTTCGAAGAACAAATAGGGAAATCTATGGAAGTTTACATTGATGTATGTTAGTTAACTCCCTACGAGTAGAGGACCATTTAAAGAATTTGCAGGAAACCTTCAGTATATTGAAGAAGTACAACATGAAGCTGAATCCGGAAAAATGCGTGTTCGAAGTAGGATCAGGTAAATTTCTCGGATTCATGGTATCCAACCGAGGAATCGAGATTTACCCCGACAAGATCAAACCTATCAAGGATATCATGGTAGTGGACAACGTGAAGGCCGTGCAAAGGCTAACCGGGCGCATAGCCGCCCTGGGGAGATTCATTTCGAGGTCCTCCGATAAGAGTCATCGATTTTTCTCATAGCTGAAGAAGACAAATAACTTCACATGGACCCCGGAATGCCAACGAGCCTTGGAAGAACTTAAGCGATATTTATCGAGCCCGCCACTGCTTCACACACCGAGGGCAGACGAACAACTATACTTGTATTTAGCAGTATCGGATATAGCGGTAAGTGGAGTCCTAGTTCAAGAAGAACAAGGTACACAATTTCCGATTTATTATGTTAGCCGGACCTTGGGTGAGGCCGAAATTAGATATCCCCACCTAGAAAAACTGGCGCTCGCTTTACTAAGCGCCTCTAGGAAACTGAAACCATACTTTCAATGTCACCCTATATGTGTTGTGACAACTTACCCACTGCGTAATATAATGCATAAACCCGAACTCTCGGGACGATTGGCCAAATGGCTCGTAGAAATCAGCGGGTACGATATTGAATATCGACCCCGAACTTCCATTAAATCTCAAATTTTGGCAGATTTCATGCCTGACTTCATGTCGGCCCTAATACCCGAGGTCGAAAGAGAGTTGTTGGTGAACTCGGGGATGTTTTTGGGAATCTGGACCCTCTTTACGGACGGTGCATCGAACGCAAAGGGGTCTGGACTTGGCATCGTACTGAAGCCACCCGCAGGCAACATAGTTAGACAATCCATTATAATTGTGAAATTGACTAACAACGAGGCCGAATATGAGGCCATGATTGCAGGTCTCGAACTGGCCAAAATCTTGGGGGTGGAGGTGATCGAAGCTAAGTGTGACTCCCTCCTTGTGGTAAATCAAGTTAACGGAATGTTCGAAGTCAGAGAAGAACGAATGCAAATGTACCTAGATAAGTTACAGGTAACGTTACATCGGTTTAAAGAATGGACTTTGCAGCACGTACCTCGAGATCAAAATAGCGAGGTCGATGCCCTTGCAAATTTAGGGTCGTCGGTCGAGGACGATGAACTCAACTTAGGGGCAGTGGTACAACTCATGAGGTCAGTAGTAGAAGAAGGCCACGCCGAGATAAACTCTACAAGATTAACCTGGGATTGGAGAAATAAATACGTAGAGTATTTGAAGACCGGGAAACTTCCCTCAGATCCAAAAGAATCAAGGGCCCTGCGTACAAAGGCAGCCCGATTCAGCTTGTCTGAGGATGGAACCTTGTTCAGAAGAATGTTGATGGCCTACTAGCAATATGTCTGGGACCAGGAGATACCGAGTACGTACTGAGGGAAGTTCACAAGGTCACTTGCGGAAATCATTCAGGCGCCAAATCATTGGTTCAAAAGGTGATCAGATCCGGCTATTATTGGATCAACATAGAAAAAGATGCGAAAGAGTTCATTCGAAAATGTGACAAATGCCAAAGATATGCTCCAATGATTCACCAACCCGGAGAACTGCTATACTCGGTCTTGTCACCATGGCCATTCATGAAGTGGGGAATGGACATCGTCTGCCCTCTTCCATGGGCACCAGGTAAGGATCAATTTATCTTATTTATGACTGATTATTTTTCTAAGCGGGGTGAAGTGCAGGCATACGAGAAAGTTAGGGAGAAGGAAGTCATCGACTTCATTTGGGACCACATCATATGTCGGTTCGGGATGCCATCCGAAATTGTGTGTGACAATGGAAAACCGTTTATCGGCAGCAAAGTGACCAAGTTTCTCGAAGATCATAAGATCAAAAGAATCTTATCGACACTTTATCACCCTAGCGGGAATGGGCAAGCTGAATCGACCAACAAAACCATAATCCAAAACCTTAAGAAAAGGTTAACCGACGCCAAAGGGAAATGGAAGGAGATACTGCCCGAATTCCTTTGGGCATACCGCACGACTGCGAAGTCCAGTACCGGGGCTACTCCGTTCTCATTGGTTTATGGCACCGAAGCCCTAATATCGGTCGAAGTCGGGGAGCCAAGTATTAGATTCCTAGATGCAACAAAGGAGTCAAATGACGAGGACATGAATACGAGCTTGGAGCTATTGGATGAAAGGCGTGAAACCGCCCTTGTTCGATTGGCTGCCCAAATATAACGGATCGAAAGGTATTACAATCGAAGAGTCAACCTTCGATACTTCAATGTCGGTGACCTAGTACTAAGGAAGGTCACGCTAAACACCCGGAATCCGAACGATGGGAAGTTGGGCCCGAACTAGGAAGGACCGTACCAGATTCTCGAGGTCACCGGGAAAGGATCATATAAGCTCGAAATGATGAACAGAAAACAACTACCGAGCAATTGGAATGTAACTCACCTAAAACGATATTACTGCTAAGGTACGACCCCATTCATTTCCTTTTATTTCGGACTAACACTTGCAGGTGATCGACAAGAAGCAACATAAAGTTTTAGGTTTGAAAGCACGCGTTGCACTCTTTTTTCCTTAGACCGGTTTTGTCCCAATGAATTTTTCGGAAAGATTTTTAACAAGGAAAAAATGGATCGTGCTAACGTAGAATCAAAAACTGATTATGAATCGGGGTCGAAGATCGCATTAACAGTATCCGAGGTTCCTCTAAAATTAACCTCGAATACTGGGGGGTATTACCCTCGGATATGCATTGCCTTCGGATATCAACTTTAGCGAGGAAATTACTTCGTAAAGGAAGGGTCTCGATAGGTAGGATTTATTGTAAGGGCCAAATGGTCAAACGAATCGTGCCCACATATATTGCTAGAGCCTTGGCATAAAACATGTACGCATGTATAACTGTTTTGCACAAGAATAAAAAGAAGTACTTTCCTTGCAATCATCTTATGTTTTAAAAATTTCCTCTTTACATCCCTTTAAGAATTTCGTACTTCCGATCTCCTAAAGGTAACGAGCTCAAGGGCCGCTTATGATCGGAGTACAGATGATCACTCCCTCACTCGGGGACTGCCGTCCGAAAACAAAATGGCCCAAGTCACTGGGCCTCGGGGGCATAAGACCTATTAAGCAACCCCCCGGCTTTTAAAGGCCACGACCACCCCACTCGAGGACTGTTATCTTGGGCAAGCTTCCCGAGTCCAATGGGCATCTCCCGAACTAAAAGGCTACGGCCATATTAACACGGCTTGGAGACGTCCGAAACCGGTAACAAAAATAGGCCTTTGAAAAAGAAAATTTTTCATAACTGGTTCTAAAGGCTACCCTCGACAAACTATAATCTCGGCTACCTACTTTGGGAAAAGGTTTTCGGTAACACCGAACCCCCAAAATGCCTTAAAACAGAGCAATGTAAAGGCAAAGTTTGTTTGAACTTTCGAACATAACCTAAGTTATTTTATGCTAAGGCATTCCGGCCTTCGTGAATACAAGTAATAGAGCAAAGGGAAATTTGAAAGCCGAAAGGGAAAGAAAGCCTTATATATATAATCTTTTTACAAAGGCCAGAATGGCCCGATATAGAGATTTACAATGGCCAAAACGGCCTAAAAAAGATGCAAGGACCAAAAAATAAAAACATCTAAAGGCCTAAGTTGCATGGTCCTCATCGGGGGCAATGTCTTCATCCTCGGGATCTTTCTCGCCTTCAGATTCGGTTAAGCTCTCGGAATCTTCCTCAGGAAAAGCCAGCTTCCGGGCCTTGGCTTCTTCTACTTTGGCGTTCTCGATTTCTGCCTGTATATCTGTCACAACCCCAAATTCCCTCCGTAGGATGTCGTGATGGCACCTAGCCTCTAAGACTAGGTAAGCCTATCAATGCAGAATAATAATACAAATATGAAATAAATAAATCTGCAATTCACTTAATTACAACTCCCAAAATCCGGTAGAAATAAGTCACAAGCTTCTAAGAATTTATCCCCAATGTCTCTATATATCAAGGTTTAAAGAAAATAAAGAAGCAACATGATAATGATAGAAGGGGAGGAGTCTGCGGACGCTGGCAGATATACCTCGAAGTCTCCGTACACAGGTAACTCATTGATGTCTGGGCTGGTAAGATGTACCTGGATCTGTAAAAAAAGATGTGCAGAAGTGTAATATGAGTACACCACAGCGGTACCCAGTAAGTGCCAAGCCTAACCTCAGTAGAGTAGTGACAAGGTCAGGTCAGACCCTACTGAAAAATAAATAATGGCATGGTAAAATGTTTAATAATATAATAAGATAAAATGACAATGTAAATGAATCAAGTAGTATGTCACCATTTAATTACACCAAATAATGGTAATTAATCCCTCGTGGAAACAAAACAGAATTATTTTTAACTTTAAAAAAAATCACAACAGTAATCAAAGGCAACTGCGGCCATAAATCAATATCAACAAGGGTACTCCTGAGATATCGCCTCGTAGTCCCAAATCATAAATAAATTCACATTATCTCATTTTCTTATATCACCGCGGGAGCCTTCACAATTTATTTAAAGAAAAATATTTTTTCCGAAATAGCATCCCGCGTTTTAGCCACCCTTATCATACCACATGACTTCTAGTAAATTCTCCTACTAGCCACGCGTATCAAGCCACCCTTATCTCACCGCATGCGTTTCAATATGCAGACCTTATACCACCGCATGCGTATCAATATCACAATATATCACAATTTGCACCTCAAAAGCCCAAATATTTCAATTTGCCAAAATAAATCAACAATAATATTTTTTATAATAAAGAGCTCACAACTCCATCACAATGAGTACGAAAATCTCACAAAATATTCGGGAATAAATAACTCCACAAATAATATTTCAAAATTTTAATCTGTTGCTTCAATACCAAATTTAAAATGTCAAATAATTCATATTAATAATATTTAACTTTAAATAAAATCAACCTTCAAATAATGCACATAATAAAAAAAAAAACAAGTTTCCACTAAACAGGTAAAATAATTAGCAAGAAAAGGTCAAGCAAATTTAAAATATAAACATTAAATCAATGATGAAGAATATAACAAGGTAAAATTATTTAATTAATATACAACAACAATCTACACAAATTTAAAGACATAATCTTTCACATTTAGCCCGTGTACACACTCGTCACCTTGTGTACACGACTTTCAACACATTATAATTTATCACTTCAATACCAATCCTAGGAAAAATTTTCCACACACAAGGTTAGACAAGTCACTTACCTCGACTTGCTCTAATTTAATCCTCTAGTAGGCCTTTTTCTCGATTATCCAATTCTGAATGGCTCGAATCTAGCCAAAATAATTCGATACAGTCAACAAAAATTATAGGAATCAATTTCATAAGAAAATACTATATTTTTCAATAAAATCCGAAATTAGCTCAAAATTCGCCTATGGGGCCCATGTCTCGGAATCCGGTGAAACTCACAAAATCCGATAACCCATTCAATTACGAGTCCAACCATATCAGTTTCACTCAAATCTGACTCCAAATCGACACCGAAATCTCAAAAATTCGTTTCTATGAGATTTCTAAAAATTTTCCAAATTTCAATCTCAAAACACTAATTAAATGGTGAAAATAATGATATATTCGTGTATATTGACCAAATCCGAGTTAGAATCACTTACCCCAATATTTTTCCTTGAAAATCTATCAAAATCGCCTCTGCTCAAGCTCTAATGTGTCAAAATGGCGAATGGGACGAAGTCCCCTCCTTTATAATTCTGTCCAGGCAGCCCTCGATCCTAGGCCTCGATCGTGGCTTCGATCATGGCCCTCGAGCCTAGGCCTTTGATCATGGCCCTCGAGCCTTACCTTTGATCATGGCCCTCGAGCCTGGCTTCGATCATGGCCCTCGAGCCTTGCCTTCGATCATGGCCCTTGAGCCTGCCTTCGATCATGGTCCTCGAGCCTGCCTTCGATCATCGGCTCGATTTTTGGGCAGAAGAAAATTTGCAGCAGCTTTTGCAGCAGTTATTTAAGTCCCACTTTTTGATTCGTTAACCATCTGAAACTCACCCGAGGCCTTCAAGACCTCAACCAAATACACCGACAAGTCCTAAAACATCATACGAACTTATTTGAGTCTTCAAATCACATCCAACAACACTAAAAATATGAATCACACATAGATTCAAGCCTAATGAAACTTAAGAATTTCTAACTTCTACATTCGATGTCGAAACCTATCAAATCAAGTACGATTGACCTCAAATTTTGCACGCAAGTCATAAACAATATAACGAAGCTACAAAAATTTTCGGAACTGGATTCCGACCCCGATATCAAAAAGTCAACTCTCCGGTCAAACTTCCAAACTCAAATTCCTATTTTAGCCATTTCAAGCCTAATTTAACTACGGGCCTCCAAATAATTTTCCGATTGCGCTCCGAAGTCCAAAATCACCATGCAGAGCTATTGGAATCATCAAAATTTTATTCCGGGGTCATTTACACATAGGTCACTATCCAGCCTACCTTTTTAACTTAAGTTTTAAACTTTGAAACTAAGTGTTCTAATTTATTCTAAAAATCTCATCGGACCCGAACCAATTGCCTCAGCAAGTCATATAACAGTTATAAGGTACAAAATGAGCATTAAATAGGAAAATAGGGCTACATCTTTTAAAACGACTGGTCGGGTCGTTGCAATATCGAAGTTCTGAGCATAGACTCCCTCGAGGGCTTCCCTTCGAGCTTTCCACCTTGTATGCTCTACCATGCTTTTGGCATGCGCCTGAATTGCCTCGATATCAACCTTGAATTGGGCCACTTTAGCATCAGCCTTGGTCTCGGCAACATCTACCTCTGATTTGGCCGCCTCAAATTCCTTGGCCAGACTCTCTTGACCAGAAACAACCGAGTTTAGCTCAGATTGGAGCTCCTCGATCTTCTTGGCCTGCACCAAGGTTTTCTCTTTTGTATCCCGAAGCTGGGCCTTGGCCGATGCCAGTTGCGCTTGGACAACTTCCTTTTCCGAGGTTATGAGATCCATATTTTTCTTAAACTCCTCAGCCTCATCTTGTATTGTGTCTACCTATGCCTGGAGTTACCCGATTTGTTCAAGCCTTTGTCGAACCTATAGGATCTGATCATTAGCCACTGAGTCCAGCTCATCGTCACTATCTTCAAGTACTCGATTTACCTACTCGGCCCACTCAGTATGCTCCTTCCAAGCCGCTTCTAATTCGGCCTGAAGTCTCTCACTCAGAAGCTTATAAATGTCCCTCTGCTTAATAAGCTCCCGAACCTCGGCCTCGTGTTGGGTTAACTCCTCCCAGTATCGTAGGAAAGCCTCATGGTGCAGTACCGAGGCCTGCAAGCGTAAAGAAAGGCATTAGTATCACTCGAAGTTACCTGATTCAAAGCATGTTGAGCTTCACTGAATAGGCAGAGTGCTTCCACCGCGTCCATCACAGCCTGATCCTCTTCGGTCACCAAGCACCAAAGGTAGCTAGAAATCCCCATGAGGGCAGAGAAAAGTGGGTCATCCTTCGGGACAGAGAAAACTATTGACCGCCTTCGGTCAGGGTTAACGCTCGGGGCCAGGAACCGATCCACCAACTTTGGGCTCGAAAAAGACCCACTTAACCCCGATGATGGTACCCTCTTTGGCACCAGCAAGTCACCAAACTTAGTGACGTCCTCTGAGGCAGTGGACTCTAACCCATCCAAGAAGTTGTGGATATCTGTCGGCCCCTGAGGCCCATCGTAAGAACGACCTTCTAGTATACCGGCCTCACGGATCATGGCATCAGAGAACTGAGGAGACCCGATAAGGTCAATCACCCCAAGCACATCTTTCGGGGCACCTTCTTCTGCTCGAGGAGTGTCGGCCCCGGTCTCCCTCTCGACTCCCCTGGCTTAGGACAAAGTAGACGCACCCCATTTTGGTTCGGGGATCTCGGACAATGCCTTCTCAGCAACTTCCCCGGCTCGAGGCAGAGTAGTTTGCACCCGAGCCACTAGCTCAGAATTGTCTTCTCCTTCTTCTTCAGAATCATCCCTCAGTTGGCGGATTGAGTCCAATGAGAGGACACCGGTACTTTCCTTAGGTTTGCGCGCCTGTCTCTTCTTCAGTTTCTGCTTCTCCGAGTTCGGGGATCTCGGGCCCCTTTTTCTTTTCTTCTCATCACCCTGCCTCGGAGCAGGGGACCCGAAAGGCACATCCTCATTACCGAATGGAGGCCTCATGGCAACATCCCTGGGGAGACCTAGAAAATAACACAGGACCAATAAGAGTTCGATAGCGCAAGGAGAAAGTCAAACATTATTGAATTAGAAAAGAAAACTTACCATGATTACGGGCCTCCCACCTACCCTTCGACAGTTCCATCCATGCACACTCAGAATATGGTCTTTGTGACACAAGGTCCTCGACCCACTCCTTGAGTTGAGGAACGACATCCGGCATCTGAGCCACAACTGCACCACAAAAACATCGATAAGACGGGAGGGAAGGGGGAGAAGAAATCACTAAAATCTTTAAGGCAAAGTTGTACTTACGCTTCATGTTCCATTTCTCGTGAAATGGCATGTCCTCGGCAGGGATCAAGTCCGAAGTCCTTATTCGAATGAATCGGCCCATCCAGCCTCGGTCCCGAGCCTCATCTATACTCGAGAACGGGGCCCTACTGGCCCGACGAGCAAGTTTGATTAACCCCTCTCGATAGAGTCGGGGACTGTACAGGTGCATAAGATGATCAAAGGTGAAGGGACACCCCTCGATTTTGTTTACGAAGAAATGGAAAAGAATCACTATCCTCCAAAAGGAGGGGTGAATTTAAATAAGGGTCACCTCGTACCTTTTGCAGAAGGTGATAATGATCGGGTCTAAGGGACCCAACGTGAAAGGGTAAGTGTAAACACTTAAAAAATCCTCCACGTGGGTAGTAATTGATTCCTCAGGCGAAAGCACCACCACATGCTTATCGGCCCAGTTGCAATCCTCTTTGACCTTGGAGAGGAGATCATCGGTGATCGTACATATATATCTCGAGACCGGCTTGCATCGACCCGGTACCAAGGAAGTATTTTCGACCTTGAAATCAGTAACGGTCGGGCACCCTGCAGGAACGAACTCTTCAGGGTGCGGTTCCGCCACAGCCTCGTCGCCGGCAGATCGAGACGAAGAGCCGGCCTCCTTTTGTGGGATGGTCTTAGAAGTTTTCGCCATTTTAGAGAAGAGATGAAGAAGAGGAAATTAAGAAGGTACGCTTAGTGGTTTGCAAAAGGTTCAAGAAATCTGGGTACAAAAGTTGGAGCGTGAAGAGATTTTTGAAGAACAAGAATAGGTGGAGCTTTGAATATAAAGGTAGAATGAATGAAAGTTAGGATATTTATAGTCTGCTGATGATAGTTCAGAACCCGTAATGGCAGACCAACAACTAACAGGCATTTAATTCCTTGGTAACTGGACCGATGGGTCGCTTACGTCATGATCCATTGAAGCGGGATTTGGAAGTTCATATCATTTCTCGTCATCTTCTCTCTGAAAAATGAGCGGACTATCTGTATACGGTCGAAACCGGATTCGCCTCTTGTGTGACCAATCGAGACTGAAACATGACAGATTAGAGCTCGATCTCGAGTTATATCGAATCGAGGTGTAAAGTTACATCGTTGAGCTCGTGACCTCGGTACCGAACAAGATCGAGACCTAACAGGATCGATGGAAATTTGTCGAGCCAAATAACAGAAGGCCAAAATATCCGCGATTGTTGGAGATCACGACGAAAATCTCGGCACGTATCAAGGAGAGGCCGATTAATTAGCAAATCATGAGATTTTTTACCTTGTATAGAATTGCATCAAGAGTAGGACTCCCCTACTATATAAAGGGGGTCTGATCATTTGTAACACACATTGCAAGGCGTAACACAAAGCAATATACTGTCATTTCTAATTCTTATTATCTTGTTATTCTGTTCATACTTCAGTTGAAGCATTTTTTAGTTCGAGGGTGATCGAACTTGAAGGCCAAGGCTGTTCAATTCGTGTGGTTTGCATTTATTCTTTTATCGTCAATTTCAATATCAATTTATTTTCTTAATTTGTATCAAGTTGTATACGTATCCTTAAAACTGCGTATAAATTCAATTGTTATCCGATTTTAATGGTAAACAATCATCTGCTTAATTTGCTAGGGAGATGTGGCACCTCCTATGGAGGGTTTTCATTTCTCCATGTAGCTACGATCCCTCATTGCCCCAAGGCCCAAACAGAAAGCACGAAAATCAGAAAATTCAATATTTCAGCATGTTGTTGAATGCAGGCTTGGCTATCACATTGCAAACACATGCTATTTCTTTGGATATGACATCTCAGGTCACCAAACATAATATTACTAGAAGGCAGTTGTTAAGAACTTTGAAATTTAAGACAAATATATTTATATTCATTCAAGCGATTAAATTTAGGGTAATAAATTTTTTAACATGTCTAATACAAATAAGCAATACAATAATTAAATAGTCTGAGCAAATTCTTTTGCTAGGTCAAAAGATACCCATGAATAAAAATCTCACCTTCAAAACTTATTAATTAGTCTGAGAGAGTGTGTGTGTTTTCTTGGGGTGGAGCGGTTGATATTGAAAATCCTAGACAAAGCTGGTTCAAGCCTAAGGCTATAAAAAGTAATTACTTTAAAACTCAAAAACTAAATATTCTAAGTGGACGAAGAAATTTTTTGACTTCAAATTATACTAGTATTAGCACCCGTGCGAATGCGCGGACATTAACCATGTCAAGTATTGGAGTTAGTTAGATTATATGTAAATAATCTTAAAATTTAAACATTCTCGATAAATATAGATAATCATTGGATATTAATTAAGAAACACTACATGAAAAAGATTAACCATTTCTCAAATCTCCAAGTTATAATTCTATTTTCTTTTTTGGTACCATTCTCATCGGTGTCATTTGATCATAAAAATAGTTAGGAAGCAAAACAATAACTCTTATTTATTGCAAAACAATCAAAGGTTGAGACTATGAAGGACTCTTTGGATACGACTTGACTCTTTTACTTCTACTTTATTTGACACTAACCATATTAAATATCTAATTTATTTGAATTATATTTAAATAAACTTAAACTTTAAACCTTCTAGATAATTATAGATAATCGTTAGATATTAATTAAGAAACACTATATGAAAAAAGACTAAAAATTTTCTCAAATCTTGTAGTGATAATATATTTTTGCACAATTTTCATTGGTATCAATGGAATCTAAAAATAGTCACGAAGCGAAATAATAATTCGTATTTATGGAAAAGCACAAAGGTTGACAAAATATGAACGACTCTTTGATTACGACATGACTCTTTTACTATGACTTGAACTCTTATTTGGTATGATGTTATCTTTTAAAAAATATTTTTATTTTGAAATTCCAATTTCTAAAACTTTATATATATTTCAATAATGATTATCTTTATTATGATGTAAGTGAATATATTATCCTTAATTTAAAATCCACTTTAATCGGCTATCTAAAGATTTAAATATTTTTGTTGCCGGTGAAACTTTATTTTAGTACGACTCCATTTTGAGTTTATCAATATCTCTACCTACAAAATTTGAATTTTGAATACCCTACATATACAAATATTTTGTTCTTTGAATCATTAAATGTTAATTTAGGTGATTTTTATTATATAATATTGCACATTTTGTCTTAAAACTGACAAGTAGTTTTTTCTCGACACCATACTTGGCTTAACCTCAATGCGAACAACTCAAATTGCATTTAAATTCAGATTCGAATATCATATCAGTTTGTTAGTAATAGTGATTTTTGAATAACAACACACAATGTAAATTAAAAAATCTTTATCTTATAATCTATGTATTTGAGTTGAAAAAATATATATTTAAAATCGATGAGATCAGCTTCTAAATTTTTGAGAAATTCGTTATTATCTCTTATTTCTGGTTTTTAGATTTTTCATATATTTTTTCTATATTTATTTTCTTTTATCTTATTTGTTATGTTTATGTTTTTTTTTTGTTACAAAAAATTAATTAATTTCGCTATAAAAGGATGAGTTATAATAGAAATTGTCTACATAAGAGATTTATTTATATTTTTAGTCTTTGGTTGAAATTCTTTCATATTTTTCTTTTGGCTTTATCTAATCAACCTAAATAGGTGCTCACCCAACTACTTAAATTAATTGAAGAATGTGTAATTTATATATAATTTACATATAATATGTGTATAATCATATATTGTCAGTTTATCATCTATGTATATCAGTTATAAAAAAAAAAAAAAAAAAAAATCTAGCCA
>AWOL01S0044336.1:53959-74840 GCA_000715115.1 Nicotiana otophora | reverse complement strand
TTTTTTTTTTTATATATATATATATATATATATATATATATATATATATATATATATATATATATTTGACAAACATAGCCAAATATAGACTAAAGTTACCATATATTATTGTCATTTATTAGCTTGTCACTTGGCTTAACCACAATACCAATAGCATGTGGTAACTTTATTCTTTTCGTGACACCATACTTGGCTTAACCTCAATACAAACTATTCAAATTGCATTTAAATTCAGATTTGAATATCATATCAGTTTGTTACTAATAGTGATTTTTTAAAAACGACACACAATGTAAATTAAAAAATTCTTATCTTATAATCTATGTATTTGAGTAAAAAAAAATATAAATTTGAAATCGATGAGATCAACTTCCAAAATTTATATACTCAGCAAAGATGAAGCAGAAAAAGAAATTTGTTGTCATCTCTTATTTCTGGTTTTTAGATTTCCCATCTATTGTTTTCTAAATTTATTTTCTTTTATCTTATTTTTTATGTTTTTCTTTCTTTTGTTACAAAAATTAATTTATTTCACTATAAAAGGATGAGTTATAATAGAAATTGTCTACATAATAACTTTATATATATTTTTAGTCTTTGGTTGAAATTCTTTCATATTTTTCTTTTTGCTTTATCTAATCAACCTAAATAGGTGCTCACCCAACTACTTAAATTAAAAAATTGAAAGATATGTAATTAATATATAATTCATATGTAATATGTGTATAATCACGTGTTGTCGGTATATCATCTATGTATATCAGCTATAAAAAGTAAAATATAAATCTGGCCAAATATTTATATAAATTTTTCATAAGATCTTGGTTACTTGATTTTATCCATGATATGACTTCTATTATAACAATTTAAAAAATTCTCTACTAAAATTCAAAAATATCTTATCCTTTTTTTTAAAGTTATATTATATTTTAAAAAATAATCCCATTTTGAAATAATTTATTTACATTTTTTTTTAAAAATTCACTTCATACCATGTTTTTTTTAAATATACATTTTGTTACACTTGAAAGTCGATATAGAAACTATCAATTAGAAACTAATATCCCTCTTGTTGAAATTCGAGAAACAAATCTTTCATATAATCTATTGATTCAAAACTAATATTCGTCAACAAAAAAAGTTGTCACGATCCAAACTAACCCCTGTCGTGATGGCGCCTATTGTGGAACTAGGCAAGCCGACTCATTTCCAAAACAAACCAATATTTTCATTTCAAAGATAATTTCAATGTTATTTAACATAAAAACCTTCGTAAAGGAGTTCCCAAGCAAAAATAAAGTGCGGAAGGAAAAGCCTGACATCAGGGTGTCACTAGTCATGAGCATCTACTACAATCTGTCTAACAATATCAAGGCTAACTCAGCCTGAAAAATAACTAAATACAACTAGAGGAAGACGAGAGTGAGAAAAGAAGGGGTTGCGATCGCCAAACAGCTACCTTGCTATCTCCAAGAAAATCTGCAACCAGATCAATCAATAACCGCTACCGTGTCCAGCTACACCTGAATCTGTACACAAGGTGCAGGGAGTAACGTGAGTACGCCAACTCAGTAAGTAACAACAATAAATAAAGGTTGAGCAGTAGTGACGAGCAATAAAGCATATAACGTTCATATCATGAAATCTCAGTAAAGTACAACATGCTTTAAAAATCAGTGTTTGAATCAAATCATCTCGTTTAAACCCGGTTCCAGTAAAAATTATTTAAAGATATTTTTCCAACAGTTTTTCAAACAAAGGCTCAATGCAAAAGTGAGCAAAAATGATGAAATCATAAACAGCCCATCGGGCAAACCTCACAGTTACTCGTGCCACTCGGGCATACTCACAATCACTCTTGCCACTCGGGCATACCTCACAATCACTCTTGCCACTCGGGCATACCTCACAATCACTCATGCCTCCCAGTCACTCAACACTCGGCACTCAGCACTCGCACTCAGTAGGTACCTGTACTCACTGGGGGTGTGTATAGACTCCGGAGGGGTTCCTTCAGCCCACACGCTATAATCTGCACGGACAACTCACGTGCTGCACGGACAACTTACGTGCTATAATAATAAAGTATGTTGCAGGCGGGCAGCCCCGATCCACACTCATCCTCACAAATCAGGCCATCGGCCTCACTCAGTCATAAACCTCTCAAGTCACTCGGGCATTTCAGTAAAATAGGGCATTCGGCCCAAAATATTTATATGCATCAAAATAGAATTATAAAAGTGAGTTATAGATTTCAATCGAAGACAATGAGAGGATAGTAAGAAAAAGCCCTTAAGGGTCCAAACAGCACTGGCGCAAGGCCCAAACATGGCATTCGACCCAATTTACAGAAACTCTTTCTAAAACATATAAGTATCATATAGTTTCAAAAAAATATGCAATTTTACAGTTGCTACGAGATGGACCAAGTCACAAATCCCCAACGGTGCACGCCCACACGCCCGTCACCTAGCATGTGTATCACCTCAAAATAGTAGAATTATACAAAATCCGGGGTTTTGTACCTTTAGGACTAGATTTACAATCGTTACTTACCTCAAACCGGTCAAATCTCTATCCCGCAATGCTCTTGCCTCTCGACTCGGCCTCCAAATACTCCAAATCTATTCACAATCAGTACAATACCATCAATATACGCTAATAGAATGAATTCCACAAGAAAAGCTTCAAAATTAGACCAAACCCCGAAATTGGCTCAAACTCGGCCCCCGGGACCACGTCTCGAAATCCGACAAAATTTATAAAACTAGAAATCTCATTCACTCACGAGTCTAACCATCCTAAATTTATCAAAATCCGACATCGTTTGATCCTTCAAATCCTTAAATTACTCTCCAAAAATTCCAAGCCCTAACCCCTCATTTTCACTAATTACAATAATTAAACAACGAGAAAATCACCATATACGAGTATTAGGATCAAGTAACTTACCTCAATGAAAACCCCCTTGATTTCATCTTCAAAACTCTCCGAAAAGCTCCAAATCCGAATAGCAATCGTGAAGAATACCCAAAAATTCGCGAAATGTGCAATATGTACCCTCTGCCCAGGCTTCTCGCACCTGCGGCCATTTTCTCGCACCCGCGCCACCGCACATGCGGTCCAAGGAGCCGTACCTGTGCAACTCAATTACGTGCCCATACTCCGCATCTGCGGCAAACCCGTCGCACCTGCGAAGGCGCATTTGTGCGTTTCCTCCGCTTCTACGAAGCCTGCCCAGCATTGCCCTTTCCGCATCTGCGCCCCAGGTTTCGCACCTGCGCAAACTGCCTAGCCCAGCATCGCCCGCACCTGTGCACTCCCCACGCGCACCAGCGGCCTCGCACCTGTGAGGCTTTCTTCCGCAGGTGCGAAAATAGCAGTAGCAGCAGCTTCAGCTGCATTTTCCAACTTCGACAAATCCGTTAACCACCCGAAATCACCCCGAGGCCCTTGGGACCTCAACCAAAAATACTAACAAGTCATATATCAACATACAAACTTAGTCGAACCTTCGAATCACTTAAAACAACACCCAAACACCAAATTACCCTCGGATTCAAGCCTAAGAACTTCTAAATTTTCACATTCGGCAACCGATGCCGAAACCAACCAAACCATGTTCGAATGACCTCAAATTTTGCACACACGTCACAAATGACACTACAAACCTACTCCAACTTCCGGAATTCCATTCTGCCCCGATATCAATTTTTCCACTGCCGACCGAAATCGCCAAAATTTTTAATTTCGCCAATTCAAACCTAATTCTACCACGGACCTCCAAATCATATTCTGGACGCATTCCTAAGTCCAAAACCACCTAACGGAGCTAACGGAACCATCAGAATTCAAATCCGAGATCGTTTGCACATAGCTCAACATCCTGTTGACTTTTCCAACTTAAGTTTCTACTTAAGAGACTAAGTATCTCAATTCACTCTGAAACCACTCTGGTCCCGAACCAACTAACCCGATATAATATAATATAGCTGAATAACATAAAAAGAAGTAGAAATGGGGAAAACGGGGCTATAACTCTCGAAACGACCGGTCGGGTCGTTTCAAAAGTATTATACCCTTGCAATGTTGGCTTGACTGCAGCTAAATGAAGCGATTTCAACTTATATCCTTAATTCTTAGAAGGTGCTAAATTAAAATTAATGATAGTAATTGTATAGCCAAAGTTTTGCTATTTGTTTGATGTCCATTTATACAAATTGACTCGTCAAACAAACATTCTTCAAAAAGAAAAAAAATAACTTTTTTTAAATATTGACTGATTTTTGTGATGTTTCTTTCTCCAGCATGTAGGTTTAATTTATTATATATGTAAGTAAACTTTTATTTGATTTTTAAACTCATTTTTGTTATCTGAATAAACATAGACGTGTACCCTATATATTATATTTATTTTAAAAGAAATTTCCTTTATTCAATTCTAGCTATAGTATTTTAAAGAGCTTTAATTATATGGTTTTAGATGTGAAAGCGTTTTATAGTTATATGGAGTAGTTTTATTATTATTATTATTTTGCCAGAGGCGAAGTAGTATTTAAATAATTAGAAAAGATAACAGAAGTTCCTAACATGATTGCATATGATCATTAACCGAATTAAGTATGATACCATATATATATATATATATATATATATATATATATATATATATATATATAAAACAGTTTATATAGATGGCTCAAACGTCATTAATGTTACTAACATAGCCAAATATAAAATAAAGTTACCATATATTATTGGCATTTATTAGGTTGTCACTTGGCTTAACCACAATACCAATTATATATGATAACTTTATTCCTTTAATATATATATATATAAACATATAGATTTAAATTATTCAAATGTACAAAACTATTAACTTTCCGCTTAGCGTGGTGAAAACTATTAACTTTCCACTTAGCGTGGTGAAAAATAAGACCATTTCGCGATGAGAATTTTAAAAACAAATGTGCGAAGCTATTTGTTTTTATTTAATAATAGATTAATATCAATTATTTAAAATGTAGGAAATTATTTTTGACATTATACTTAATGATAAAAATTAAAATTGCTAGTGATGATAATTTTAGGAAACATAATATAAACCTTTAAAACTTTGTAAAACAGTATATAAGTTTTATAAATGGTAGAGATTCGATTAGATGGCTCAAACGTCATCATTTTAAACAAGTATATATATCTTATTATATAAATTCAAATCAGTTATTGGAATGTCATCTGGTATTTTTTATTTAGTAGTCAGCTTAGTTATTGGGTTAATATCAACCTACTTACATGTTTAAGGTAAAAATGAAGTAATTCTCCATCGCATTAAAATTTCGAGTCTAAAACTCTGATACGTGTGAGAACCTAATTTTTTACCACATTTAGATTTTTCTATCACTTTTCGTATTTAAATAGTTATAAATTTAAATCTTGATATTTTAGCTTTTGTTTCACCTTTTTATAGGTTTTATTTTAAAAAACAATTAAATAAAAGAGAAGGAAAAATTAAATTAAATACATCACAATATTTTTTGCCACAATTTCTTTCTCTGAACATCTTTATATAATGCCAAAGTATACTCATGTCTTGATGGACTCCACCATAGACACAACACAATTATTCCTTCACACCGCACACCTTACTTCCCACCTCCCCACTTTGTTTTTTTAACAACTCACACTCTCCATTCTTTAACAACTCACACTCCCACTCTTTCTCTTTAGCAACTCACACTCTCACTCTTTCTTACTTATATAAAAACACTTAGACACAAGCTTTTAGGACATCTTTTTACACTCAAAAAAGACACAAAACTTGAGAGAAAAAAGTCATCAGGTGAAGACATATAGTAAGCTAAAATTTTTAGAGTTTTTTGTGAAAAACAAAAAACCTCTTCAAAATAGGAGAATATTGTGAGTTTTAGCTGGATTTTTTTTTGAGTTGTTTTCTGCTGTTTGCTGGGTTGAAGTAAACTGATTCAATATTACAAAGATTCAGAGTTTACTTTGCTGCTCGTTGCCCATTTTTTGCTATCTAGATATTTATCTTAACTATGTAGTTCTCAAAGTATGCTAAAATTTACCAAAAAAAAAGTTCAGAACGTCACTTATGTTTATTCGTTAGTTTCAATGCTTTTTTGTCATGTTTAAGAATGAAGTAATGTTTATTCATGTACGAATGTTGGCTATGTAACCAGAAATGCTTTTAGTTTTCAGTTGGTGCATAAAGTTCAAGTGTTGAAAGTTTTATTCTCGTTTTTAGCATAGAATCTGCTATGAATAGCTTTTAGCCTTTAAGTCTGTCTAATGTTTTAAGTTAACTTTATAGGACGATAAGTACCTAAGTGTTGGAACTTTGTTATTTTACTGTTGGAAAGACGTTTACCTTTAGATTTGACCACTTTTAGTTTGGTCCAAATTTGGTTTGAAAGAAGTATTTTGCAAACTCGTGACTGTAACGTTTTATGGTAATTGGTAATAGTCTGATAGCATTGTTAATTAGTTATCTTTGTGTAGGACTTTCTTTTGTTTTGTTAATAGGGAGTACCTGCACGTGGTTTTTTTCATTAATTTTGTTCTTTTTTTATCTTGGTTAATCAAATAAGGTGGGACTGGGTCTAGATTAATTTTAGTGAGTTGTCTCATCATATGGGCCAAATGAAATCTGAAATTCTACTAGCCCAATTCCATCAAAAGCTAGCTAGTCCATTCCCTTCAAGTATAGCAGACCCATAGTTTTCAATGAGATAGCCAATTTTCGTTTAATAAATTCTGCAGTCCCAATTGCAACAAACCAATAGTTGGCCCAATGTTAAAGTTGTCCAAAACGGTCCAGCAGTTTAAATGATAAAATATTGGCTCATCCCCTTTAAACAATCTGCTTCATTTTTTAGTATAACAATTAAAGTGGTCCAGCGCCATGAAAAAGCAAATAAACATGAATTAGTCTAAGTTTGATGTTATATTTAGTTAAACAACTTTAATATCATATCCTCGCCTCTTGAGTAATTAATTTAGTAACTTAATCACCTTTAGTAATTTAATTTAAACGTTAGGCAACTGGTAGGCGCACTTTAACTTTTTTTATTCACGGACTCGCTTGCGTAGCGCGATGTTTAATATTTAGTAAATTAATTCTATAATATCCATAGCTTAATTATTTCTTAATTAAATTAATCTCTTGTTCTAATCGCGAATTCGTTTGTGTAGCGCGATAGTGGCATTTAATAATTTTCTAAACTAATTTTTTTAATCACAAATGTAGTAATTTCTCAAAAGTACTATAATTATTTGATTGTCATGATTCCAGATTCGCTTGCGAGGCGCGATTATGATAAGTTAATTAATTTTATTTTCGATCACGCATTCGCTTGCGTAGCGTGGTCATGACAACGTAATATTCTCCAAGTCGTTCTTTAGTACTTCTAATAATCAAGCAATAAAAGCGGACATAGGAAAAATTTGAAAATCATATAAACACAGTTTGTCCAAAATTAATTCAAGCCAAGTATAAGTCAATAAAAGCGACCGTGCTAGAACCACGGGACACGGAGAATGCCTTACACCTTCTCCCCTGTCAACAGAATTCCTTATCCGGACTTTATTTTCGCAGACCAATAATAAAAGAGTAAAACCTTCCTTTCACTAGGGATTCAAATAAAAGGTGATTTTGAAGACCAAAAATCAATTCCAAGTGGCGACTCTGAATAATAAAATAATCCCTATTTAAAAATTATCACTTTAATTGAAAAAACTCTTTAACTCATAATCCATAACATACATATCTTTTGGGGGTAAAAAGGGTGTGACAATACCATATTAATATGCAAGAACCACAATAAAATCAGACGATATTTATTGGGTCCAGGGCGGTCTACCGGTATTTGTGGTTCATTTACACATGAGAATATCACTTGCCCCACTAAACAACACCTAACAAAATCTTCACTGATATGTATTAATGTATCACTGATAGATAAAGATCTATTTTCTGCAAACTTATCAAAATTAAATTGGCACTTCTTTTTAATCCTAACTTGTAACAATGTCAAAGCAAAGGCCTCCTTTATAATTATATCAACTTTAATATATGTCGTATCTTCTAACCTACGTACTTCAGTATCATATCAACATTGTCATTCTCATTAGGAAAAATATGAGCACATGTCATCAAAAAGTCGCTACTATCAATAACAAAACCAATTCCCTTAAACATGCCAGCATATTCACCATTTCTTTAAGATTAACTCTAATAAGCCAAACGATCTCCTTACATTTTTCATAACAGTTATGCAATTGTGTGTCAATTAGTCTAAAATCATACCTGAGATTCTCTATTTAGGCTCACCAGTATTTGTGTATGCTTTCCTTTTCTAAGGGTTGCCACCATACGAATAACGTGCCAAAATGAAGGAACTGGAACGTACAGGAAATTTCAAAAAATTTGAGACTTCCGTAAACTTCATGGTGAAATCAAAAGAATAATTTTTTATCTCAAGTTTTAAAAGGATTATAGTTCTAATCGACACCAATGACAAGTACTAGGTCTAGTAATTTTTGTTGCAGATCGATGCCGGCGAGTTCAACCTGGTGAATCTCTAGCTGCTTACTGATCCACATGTGTTGCCACTGTAAAACACCGTCGTTAGAGATTTAGCTTAATCGTTTGTTGTTGAGTTTTTGGTCTAAGGATTTTCTACAGTGCAACTCTCTTTATCAACCTATGGTTCGTGTATGCCTTCGCTTCTCTAAGGTTTGTCGCTGACGAATAACATCAAAAATGAAAAGAACTTGAACAAATAGAAAAGGTAAAAAATTAAGAGTTCGTTACAACGCTCGAGGGTAGTATCATAAAATAGTGAATAACGAAATTTATTGAGTCTAAAGCTATGATACCATATTAATATGCAAGAATCACAATAAAATCAGACAAATTTATTGAGTCCAGGGCTCTGATACCATGTCAATATATAAGAATCATAATAAAATCAGACATTCAACAATGAGAATAATTTTCTAGATAGTTCCGGTTAGAGAGAGAGAGATTGAAAAGTGCCACACTGGAAAAATTTATCTTACGATTTCTTTTTATATTTGAAGGTACTTTGACTTTGATTTGTTTGAACCACCAATTTATGTAAAATCAATATGCCAAACAAGGAAGCAATACTCATTCAATATGTCAAACAAATAATTTACTTGTATAAATTATCGAACCTGAAAATCAGGACATGCAACATTTTTTCTCTTTCCAAAGGTTCGCTGATATTTGTCAAAAGATTCTTTCAAAATTTTAACATGTATAGCTAGATCATAATTGCCACAATTTTCATATATTATTCTGACAATATCTCATTCTCCATTGACCAAAGGCCCCCCCTGAATAACCACTTCTACTAACTAATTTTTGTAATTGCACTATTGGGATACGAGGGTCAATACATTTATCGTTTTTGTGGTGGTCAATAGGTTCATCTTCTTCGCGGTAATGGAAGATGTAAGTACATGAAAAATTCCAAAAAATTATCTATCCTTTATTGATTTTGGGTACATAGTTACGGTAATATATGTGTGTGTGAATATAGGTCGAGATGCTGTAAAATAAAAACTTCTTAAATCAAAAATAAAAACCTATGGAATACGAATAAATTAAAAACCAGTGAAGTAAAACAGAAGGAGTGTGCCCTTTTATATATAAATATAAAAGTAGATACATATATTTTTCTTATGTGAACACTGACAGCGATTTTTAGAGTCTAGGAATCCTTTTTTTATTTTCTTAAAATACTTAATTAGTGTGTAAAATAAGTAAAGTAAAACTGGAAGAGTACTTTTTTATACATATCTTGTGTTTTTAAATACGCCCATTATTTAGTGTCACACTCCTTTTCTACCCCAAAAGAATATGTGTGTTATTATTGTGGGTTAAAGAGTTTTTTCAATTAAAGTGACAAATTTGAGTAGGGATTATTTTATTTACAGAGTCGCCACTTGGAATTAATTTTTCGTGTTCCAAGTCACCTTTTATTTGAATCCCCTAGTCAAAGGAATGTTTGACTTTTTTCATGTTGGTCTGCGAAAATTAAGTTTCGGTAAGAAATATTGTTTACCGGGGAGAAGGTGCAAGGCATTCCCCGAGTCCCGTTGTTCCAGCACGATTGCTTTTATTGACTAAAATTGGCTTGAATTAATTTTTTGGATAAACTGTGCTTTATTTTATTTTTTCATATTTTATCTATCTGCTTTTAATTATTAAAATATGGAATTATCTTTGAGACGAATCACGTGTGTGAATCCGTTTTTTTTATTGTGCCAAAATTATGTCACGCGTATATGTACACAATTAATAGCATTTTATTATATTAAGATTGTTTTGGCCAAAGTTGCGCGAACACATACTTCGGTTTTAATTTTGGAAATCAAAATTATGTCACGCGTATATGTACACAATTAATAGCATTTTATTATATTAAGATTGTTTTGGCCAAAGTTGCGCGAACACATACTTCGGTTTTAATTTTGGAAATCAAAATTATGTCACGCGTATATGTACACAATTAATAGCATTTTATTATATTAAGATTGTTTTGGCCAAAGTTGCGCGAACACATACTTCGGTTTTAATTTTGGAAATCAAAATTATGTCACGCGTATATGTACACAATTAATAGCATTTTATTATATTAAGATTGTTTTGGCCAAAGTTGCGCGAACACATACTTCGGTTTTAATTTTGGAAATCAAAATTATGTCACGCGAACATGTACATAATCACGATAATCAGGGGCGGCTCAATAAATACGGAGGCCTAAAGCAAAATTTCAGTGAGAGGCCTTTTTTTATATAAAAAAAAATTCATATATAATTTTATTTAAATTTTATATTTCTAGTTTTTCATATGCAAAGTTATTAATAATTTTATCTAATCCATTTAATTTCTCTTGAGATATACACGTTGTGGGACTGTATTAAGGTTTTAACCTTTATTGAGTTATGAATTAATAATCGAACCCTTTCTCAATTTATGGATTAGTTATCACTAAAAAAATTTCGTGAGTTATTGTAACAAAATTCTAAACTACTTCTTTATTGAAAGCAATAAAAGATAGGGAATGGTGTATTCCAAAAAGATCATGTTGAGAAAATATGGCCAAGGAATGGTATACCCTATATTGGCAATGATATCAGAGAGTAGTGTACCCTATATTTAAGATCAAATCAACTAGGGAATGGTGTACTTCTACCCAGAAATATGAGTTGGATCCCCCTAGGTGAAAAGGTTCTACCTAGGTTAAACTACATAAAATAGCCTGGACGAAGAGTACTTCTACCCAGAACTATGGGCTGGATCCCCCTAGGCGAAAAGGTTCTACTTGGGTTAAGCTACGAAAAACAAGCCTGGGCGAAGAGTATTTCTACCCGGAAATATAAGCTGGATCCTCCTAGGCGAAAAGGTTCTACCCGGGTTAAGCTACGAAAAAACAAAAGCTTGGGTGAAGAGTACTTCTACCCGAAAATATGAACTAGATCCCCCTAGGCGAAAAAGGTTCTACTTGGGTTAAGCTACGTAAAACAACCTGAGCGAAGAGTACATCTACTCGGAACTATGAGTTGGATCTCCCTAGGCAAAAAGGTTCTACCTGGGTTAAACTACGAAAAACAGCCTGGGTGAAGAGTACATCCACCCGGAACTATGAACTAGATCCCCCTAGGCGAAAAGGTTCTACTTGGGTTAAGCTACGTAAAACATCCTGAGCGAAGAGTACTTTTACCCAAAACTATGAGCTGAATCCCCCTAGGCGAAAAGGTTCTACCTGGGTTAAGTTACGTAAAACAATCTGGGCGAAGAGTACTTCTATTCAGAACTATGAGCTAGATCCCCCTAGGCGAAAAAGTTCTACCTGGGTTAAGCTACGAAAAACAAGCTTGGGCGAAGAGTACTTCTACCTAGAACTATGAGCTGGATCCTCCTAGGCGAAAAAGTTTTACCTGGGTTAAGCTACGAAAAATAACCTAGGCGAAGAGTACTTCTACCCGGAACTGTGAGCTGGATCCCCCTAGTCAAAAAGGTTCTACCTGGGTTAAGCTACGAAAAATAACTTGGGCGAAGAGTACTTCTACCCGGAACTGTGAGCAGGATCCCCCTAGGCAAAAACGTTCTACCTGGGTTATGCTATGAAAAATGAGAGGTATGAACAGTAGTGATGCATGCTAAAAATAAAGGAAAATTGGAGATTTTAAGGAAACTTACCTTTGGTGACATCGTCCTTTAGGAATCACCATTCTGCACTGCTTTGTTCCTGCTGCAAACAAAGAAAAATTAAGAGTTTAAAAAACAAATTGTGGTATGTGTGTGGCCTTGATGTCTTTGGCAGCTTGGCTTTGTGCCCATCTTCTTTTGATGATGATTTCAACCTGCCACTATATGTTTCCTGAATACCACTTGTATTTCTGGCTCCGAAGAGTCTTTGGCTTTTCAAACTTTGCCAAAACTGTTAGCCACTTGGGACTTAACCTTTTCAACTTCATTTTGGTCTTGTAGGCACTTTCAATTTGATTTCCTTCTTATAAGAGTTTTTGATTTCGAAGCATTGGACGCCACGGCCAGTCGAGGTCGACTTGATGCCCCTGCCGAGGCTGGGTGCCTTTTTGCATATTAGCTTGTATCAAACGAAGGCTTTGTAAATCAGTCTTGCCATCCCTTCTTTGCCTTAGTTTTTGGAACAAAGTTAGACCGAAAGGGATTCAAAGAACAACAAACAATGGAATGGACAATGAATTTAGACAAGAGGTATCCCTCTCGGGAAAAGAAAATAAGGACTTATCTGGAGTACATGCAGACTTCAATGAACATGACATGCCTTGAACTGGACGCCTGATCCTTGTAAATCGTCCGACCCTTAAATATTCATCACAACTTTTGCTTCGAAACCGAGAAACCTTGCTCGGGATTGTGTCGATGCTAGTGACTGGGAGGATCCTCTTTTCGATCAGTAGTGCCTTTTGTGGGTTTTCACCAGCAGACCTCTCTCATTTCACTTCTCATCATCGCCTTGTAGTGCTCTTTGTGAGTTTTCACTACAAGACTCTCTCATTTTCATTTTCTCTGCTTGTCATCGCCCTATGGTGCCCGTGAGGGTTTTCACCAATAAGACTCTCTCATTTTATTTCTCTCATTTTGGTTGCATCAGATCCAAATGACTGTATCCTCCAATTCTTTAACATTCTCATTGATTGATCGAAAGGACTTGAAAAGGATTTGGGTAAAAAGGATTTGGATTAGAATTACAACTTTGGAACCTTTCAGGCGAAACCATCGTCGAACCATTGTAACATTTTCCCACTTTTAAGTTTTGGGGGAATGTTGATTTTTATTTTGGTGTGACTGAACCCCAGAGAGAGGCTGCCTACGTATCCTTCCGGAATCAAGTCAAACGTAGTTCAAGGTAACATGAACTATTTTTTTTTTGTCTTTCTGTCTCTTTTGTTTTCTTTTTATTTCCTTTTCTTTTTTTTCTTTTTCTTTTCAATAACTCCTTCAGGTTCCAAAGAAGGTAATCAAAGAAAGGTAACCGGCTCAAAGGGTTGGAAAAAAGGGTTAATGGTGTTTGGGTAGCGAGAATGAAAGCCTTTGTCATCCCAATCAAAGAGCATTAAAGGTGCGTGAAGGGTCAAACATAGTACCTTTTTTACTGCATCAATTTGGAGCCAATTTTCTTTAGCTTCTTCATGATGCAGGAGGATACATCTCAGAACGAGTTGCCCACTTCAAATTTTCCGGGCCGCACTTTCTTGTTGTAGGCACTAGCCATTCTTTGTTGGTACAACTGCCCGTGACAAACTGCGGCCAATCACTTTTCATCAATCAGTATCAATTGTTCCAATCGATTCTTGACCCAATATTTATTCTCAATCTCGGCTTCAACAATGATCCGAAGAGAGGATTTCAATTTCTTCTAATTTCATTCGGACTTGGCCTAGGCCTACTATTCCAATTCTTTATTTATTTTCTCACAAGCCTTATCTTCAATACATTCTGCTTCTTGATTCATTATTTTGAGGACTGAGAGCATTTTAGGATCTAGAGATGAAGTCCGCAAGTATGTCATGTCATTAAAATTTGCATTGACAGAACTGAAAATAGAATAAGAAAGGTGACAAGATTAAGAAAAGAAACGTTCAATGAAATATTAATTTCATTTGATTTGATTTTTTTGTTTTTGTTTTTTAAAAAAAAATTAAAGATAGGAGGGTTTACATCAGAAAGTAAGACAATAAAGTAAAATATCCGGATCACACTCTGAGATAAATCCGAACACAGAAAGGATAGCAAGACTGGCTACCGAGACTCTCGTCTGATGGGAGACTTTCAGGCTTGGCGACCGTTTTTTTTTTTGGCTTTTCTTCTATCTCGGCAATGGTTGCAATGGCCTTCAGTGTCAGATCAAATTCATCATCTTCACAAATCATTCTGACAACTGGCCCATTGGTGTGAGTAGGTAGAGGATTGTTCATCATATTAGAGGCCTCTTCGTCCCTAAGCATTATTGTCTTGACCTCGATGAGGTCTTCCACTGCTCTCTTAAGAGTCCAACAGTCTTCTGTATCATGTCCCACTACTCCAGAGTGGTATTCATATCTAGCATTAGCCGGTGCGAGGGGGACTCAGAGTTTGGCCGGTTCAGGGCTATTGGCTGCAGTAGACCTACCCTGACTAGCTTTGGAACAAGCTTGAGTATGATTCACCAATATGGGTGAAATGATTCCATCTCGGGGGCTCTTTTTTTTTCTTTTTTTTTTTTTTTTTTTTTTTTGAATTTGTTTTTTGATTGTTTTTTCTCTTTTTGTTGTTTTTCGCTCTTTGTTTTTCTTTGTTATTTTTTGTCACTCTTTTCTTTTTCACTTAATTTTTTTTTCTTTTTTTCTCGATTTATTTTTTCACTCAATTTATTTATGGCTATGATCGAATCTGATGGGGATTGCCTACGTATCATGACACTGCACGAATCATATCATTACGCAGTTCAGGGTAAATCGGAAATAAAGTAAAATAAACTAACTCTTTTTTTTTTTTACTTATATACAAATAATCCCATAAAAGCTGCTAGCAAGGAAAAATATTTTGGATTTTATTTTGAATTTTTATTTTTTTTTGTTGAAAGAAAACTTCTAAAGACAGATTTTTTTTTTTTGAAATCTTCGAAATAAATACTTTGTTTTTTAAAAAAAAGAAAGAAAATATTTTGAATTTTTTTTTGTAAATTTAAAAAGAAAAAAAAAATATTTTTTTGGATTATGATTCTTTTTTGAATTTTGGGAGAAAGACCTTTTTAAAAAAAAAAAGTATTTTTGGAATTTTGAATTTGACGTCTCAAAGAAAGACTTCTAAAGAAGGAATTAAAGAATTTTTTTTTTTGAATTTTTGAAAATTGGGGGCCGGAACCGATGAGGTTTGCCTACGTATCTCACATCTAATGAGAATCAGACCTACGTAGTTCGGTGGATCAGAAATAAAATATATAAATTAACTCTTTTTATTTTTCATATACAATTAATCCGACAAAATCTCCTAGCAAAGAAAATATTTTCAATTTTTTTTCGATTTTTTTTTGTTTTGTTTTGGAAATGGTGAAAGAAAAACTTCTATAGAAGAAAAAAAATATTTTTGAATTTTGAATTTTTTTTTTAATTTCAAAAGAAAGAAAATAATTTTTTGAATTTTGGGAAAAAGACTTTTTTTTTTAAAAAGGAAGAAAATATTTTTGAATTTTTGGTCTAAAAAAAAGAAACTTCTAAAAAAGCAATTAAAGAAAAATATCTTTTTGGATTTTTAAAAATTGTGGGCCGGAACCGATGAGGTTTGCCTACGTAACTCATATCCAGTGAGAATCAGACCCGCGTAGTTCGGTCAAACTGACTATGTTATTATTTTATTTTTTTTTGAAAATTAATCTTTAAAAACCATATGCACTAGACCACATCATGTTTTCTCTCTTCGTTCAACTGATTTATGCTAAAGTCGGTCGACATGCAAGTCTCCCAAATAATGCAACAAGTAGCACATAACATGACATAATGGTCTCAACAAGGCCTATCCTAAAATAGAACTCGGCCCATGTGTCGAGCGCTGCTAAGTCAAATACACATGATGCAAATAAAGCGTAGCCTACTAGGGATATTCATTGCTTGTAGCTTGTTCTTCTAAGTTTGTAAATTCTAAAGGAGATGTATCTAGACCTGGCTTACCCGGGCGGACAACCCGAGCCGAGGAGCGTCAAGCGTCACCAGTAGTAGAACATTACTGGCTAGCTAACGACTCTCCCGCCTAAATACGTGTGACTAAATCCTTCACCAGAAGCTAGTAGGCTAACTGGCTTTATCTCATGACAGAAATTTTGTGATGCTGGTATGCAAACACAACATAACTAATTATCAGAAGACTCAAAGGGATGCGAGAGGATACAATTTATATGTACAGTTTAACAATATCAAAACGGTAAAAACTGGACAAGTAACACATTAGGCCCAAATAAATCACAATATATACAAAAATTAATAAAGTCAATGTACAGCTCGAATTCTTGAAGTTCCCCAGCAGAGTCCCCAAAGCTGTCACACCCCTTTTCTACCCCAAAAGAATATGTGTGTTATTGTTGTGGGTTAAAGTGTTTTTCCAATTAAAGTGACAAATTTGAGTAGGGATTATTTTATTTACAGATTCGCCACTTGGAATTGATTTTTGATGTTCCAAGTCACCTTTTATTTGAATCCTTAGTCAAAGGAATATTTTGACTTTTTTCATGTTGGTCTGCGAAAACAAAGTCCGGGTAAGAAATTCTGTTGACCGGGAAGAAGGTGTAAGGCATTCCCCAAGTCCCGTGGTTCCAGCACGATCGCTTTTATTGACTAAAATTGGCTTGAATTAATTTTTTGGATAAACTATGCTTTATTTTATTTTTTCATATTTTATCTATCCGCTTTTAATTATTAAAATATAGAATTATCTTTGAGACGAATTACGTGTGTGAATCCATTTTGTTTATTGTGCCAAAATTATGTCATGCGTACGTGTACACAATTAATAATATTTTATTATATTAAGATTGTTTTGGCCAAAGTTGCGCGAACACATACTTTGGTTTTAATTTTGGAAACCAAAATTATGTCATGCGAACATGTACATAATCACGATAATTTGATTAATTTAGAGCGCGCCTAAAGCATTCTAACGTATTCAAAAAAATTCTTCATTGTTTTTGGTTTTATTGTGAGGCTCATGAATTTATTAATAAAGAATTATTGTAAAAAAGGCGTATGAGTTCAATACATTCTTTCCTAAGTTTTAGATTTATTGTGAGGCTCATGAATTTATGAATAAAGAATTATTGTGAAAAAGGCGTATGAGTTCAATACATTCTTAATAAATTGACAATATTGTAATTCTTATTGGATTGAATCAAACAAAAATAATATATTAGGCCCATTATCTCAAATTAAAACCCCACAAGCCAAATTTCTTTTTTCCTAACTCAACTGGACGACCCCTTAATAGTCAAAAGTAATTCAAGCACAACTTTAGTTACAAATTGCTGACAACACATATTATAATTTAAACAAATGTTCTTTATCTTTCAACCTTTAAAGATTCAATAGTAAAACCAACAAAAGCAATCAAAACAATCAATATTCATCTAGTAAATCACTAAATCAAAGCGAATAAAATAAACTAATTAAACAAGCAAACAAAACTACGGAGGAATCACGGAGAACATTTAAGAAAAGAAACCAACCAAAAGCACATGTAGATGAAAATAGATTTTCTATTATTGGATTCTAACTTTTTTGCTGCATACAAAGAAAGCTAACACCAAGGAAATAGCAACGCTCAAACGAGGTATTAACTGGAACCTCGGACCGGCGACGCAACCTCGAACGAAAAATTAAAACTCGGCACCTCGACCGCAAAATCGGTGATTTAGTGGTTTTTTTTTTACTGGGTTCGGGTGGTTTGGAGCAACTTTAATTGCTGCATTTTGCGGGATTTTCGGAGCTGGGTTTTAGTGATTTCATAGCCAATTTTCGCTGGTGTCTTGACTGGTTTTTGCAGGTGGCTAGAGGGCGTTTTGGGCGGTATTTTTGAACAGAAAATAGGGGCAGGTTTAGGGTGATTTTTCGGTTGGAGATTGGTGGTGTAACTAGGCGGAAGAGAGCAGAGGTTCACTACTGATTTTTGGTGGTTTCGGGATGGCTTTACGACTGCGTTTTGGAGCTGTTTCGGACAGAGGTTTCAGCTGCGATTTGGAGCTGATTCGGGACTGTTTGGTGGCTGGTTTTGTGTGCAAAAACGTGAGGTTTTGGAGCTGGATTTGCAGCTCGTTTTTTGCTGGTTTTTCCTCCCTTCATTGCTGGTTTTTGCAGCAATTATATAGAGGGTTTTGTTGGTCTTTAGGGTGGAGATGAAGCTCATTTATTTTGTGAGTGCCATGTGTGTTTGTAGAGGTATCATGTGAGGGAAGTGCTTGTGTGAGTTGTTAAGGAGGAAGAGTGAAGTGTGAGTTGTTAAAGATGAAGAGTGAAAGTGTGAGTTGTGAGGGAATAATTATGTTGGTAGTAAGGTGTGTGTTAAGTGATGTAAGGGAGTGAGAAAAAGGTCAAAAATTAGGTGTTCACGTTTAGAATTGAAATAAATAAATAAATAACTTGAAGAGTACCATAGAATTTGATCCTGGCCATTAATATTTTACTTGCCACTGCTCCATGGAAACTTAACGGAGAAAACCTTTTCCCAATTAGAAAAAAGTAATATAAGTGCCCATAATAATGATAGGCTTTTCTAGGCTCAATTACAAACGCATAACGGTACAATAAATTGAGCCTTGATCATCACACCCTCTTTTTACAATCAAATGAAAGAAAGGGAAACGGAAAAAAATGCTTTAGGAAATAACAACACTCAAGAATTATAGTTTGCTCTAACCTTTTCTTTTCCCAGATTGATTCTTAGTTCTAATCAAATGAATTACAAACACAACAAGAGATAATATTAAGGCCGAGCCTGCAACAATTGGCACACAAATTTTGGAGCTTTTCTTAGGCACATTGTCTCCTTCCCTTTTCCTTGATATTTCACCATCTTCTTCCTTTTCTAAAATTCCATTTGCTCTTTCACTATCATGATCATCTTTAGGCTCATCCCTTGAACTTGTAGATTCAGTTTTATCACCACCTAATTGATTGCTCTGAGGCTCTCTTATTTCTTGAATCGTATCGTTGCCTTTGATGTTTGACTCTATTTTTGGCATTAGTTCCTTCTCCATTTTAGTAACTTCATCCTTGACAACATGTTTTTCAACTTCTTCACGTGGTTTTCGGATACTAGATGCCAAATCAATTTTTTCCTCAATTTCTTTCTTCTCCTTTTCTTGGTTTTCTTCTTCTTTTTTAGTAGACTCTGAATCAGCTGAGGATGTTGGTTTATCCATATCATCTTTAAATGTGACCTTTTTAGGAATCTTATCAGCTACTATTGACAAATCTTCAGAGGTGCCTTGTCTAGTAATAAGCTCATCCTCCTCCACTTCTACAAACTCAATTCCAAGAATTCCTTTCACTTTCTTTGGCATTTCAATTCTCAATATAGACTTTTCCTCATCATATCTAGCCTTGATTTTATCCAAGATCACCCCATCTGGAATCTTGAAAGCCTTACTAAATTTTCTAATTTCTACATCTTTCTTGACCAATTTCCACCCTACCATCACAGTCTCTTGAACCAGCTTCTCACCCCTTATCGCGATTATTGTCCCTTCCTCATTTATATCAATCTTTATGTTTTTTTTTGTATAACCTATACAAATATTTTCCAAATTCCACAATATATAGTAATAAGTATAATGAACATGAAACTAAAAAAATGAATAAAAAATGAGATAAGAATTAGGTGAAGAGAAATGACCTTTCAAATGGACACTAAGGATGAACATAGTGTCCGTTTCTGTAGATTGGAAAAGAGAGCCTGCTCGATCTTTTGCAAATTGGAATTCAGTAGAGGAAAATTCATCCGCAGATCTTGTTAGTTTGAGTCCCAATTCTATTTCCATTTTCGTCGGCTTTACTCCAAAAACTTTGATTCTACAAGTTGAAATATAGATTTATGTTCATAACAATGCAATGCATATGCTAAAAACATGAGAGAAGAATATATGCCTTGCTTCATAGCATATTATACCTTGATTGAAGGGTTATAACTAATGTCAGATGGTTTGTTTTCGAAGTTTTTGAATGTTGACTCCTAACTGAGGAATTGTGATATAAACACGTGAAATAATAGACAAAAAAGAAAAGTTAAGATTGAAGGCGATATCTTGTGGGATAGGCAAGTAAAAAGGAAAAGGCTGGTATTTTGCCTTGTCAAAGAGTTTATGTAATTGGCTTCAATGGGTTCATATGTGCACATTGCATTTCCAATTAAGACTTCATTTGTACTCCACAATGTGGCGCACTTTTAAGTTTAGTATGGCGTTACGATGGTTCTGAATTGTGCTTGCAGCTCAAGCAGAAGTTAATTAAGTTTTGAACGTTAAGAAAGCTGCATTTTGAAAGAATAACTGCGGTGTGTTCTATGCAAAATATAGGGAACAAAAACAAATACTAGAATAACAACAACAACAACCCAGTATAATCCCACTAGTGGGGTCTGGGGAAGGTAGTGTGTACGCAGACCTTACCCTACGTTGGTGTAGAGAGGCTGTTTCCAATAGGCCCTCGGCATCCTTCCCTCCAAGAACTCCCCACCTTGCTCTTGGGGTGACTCGAACTCACAACCTCTTGGTTGGAAGTGGAGGGTGCTTACCATCAGAGCAACCCACCTTGT
>AWOL01S0044336.1:18001-53872 GCA_000715115.1 Nicotiana otophora | reverse complement strand
ACAACAACAACAACCCAGTATAATCCCACTAGTGGGGTCTGGGGAGGGTAGTGTGTACGCAGACCTTACCCCTACCCTGGGGTAGAGAGGCTGTTTCCAATAGACCCTCGGCATCCTTCCCTCCAAGAACTCCCCACCTTGCTCTTGGGGTGACTCAAACTCACAACCTCTTAGTTGGAAGTGGAGGATGCTTACCATCAGAGCAACCCACCTTGTCGAAAAAAAAAAAAAAATACTAGAATGTGGTTTAAATTGCCAATAGTGAAATTCTGATAACCAGAATGCGACAGTGAGGTAGTGATTTTAAATAATCCCCGGACTCTCGGTAATAATCCTATTAACATCTTCTAGACGCACTCTAATTAAGTTTTATATTGGTTGCGTAAAGAATGTTTTACACTATCAGACACTCAAAAGATATTTATAAGTAAGTCTCCCTAAATGTGGGATTTGTAATTTTGAAAAGGTGACATGATGGTGTATAAGCGATGTACTGTATACAACTTAAACTCGCACTCTAAATAACTTGTTTCCGATCGAGTATATACATAATACAGAAAGACGTGGGCCACAAAGACGAATGATATTGAAGCAATCAAGATGTGCAAGACAGTGTAGCAAAGCTCTTGGCCTTAGGCAATTATCCTTAATTGGGCATGCACTGCCATGTTGCAAACTTTCTTTAACAACTTTTGCATACTACTATCCTCTTAATATTTCCCAAACTTGTGGATGCAACAAATTGAAGAATGAAGTGTGCCCCCAACTTAGAAGTTAATATCAAGATCAATCGATGATAGTCAGTAATGGTTTATTAGGTAGCTTAGATTTGGGCCTTGGCTTCCAAATCCATGTGATGTGTTTCTGTTGGATTTGGCCGAGTCTTGTATTCTCTTGGGCCATCAATCAGTTTTTATTGGGCTTGGATTTTTATGGGTGTAAATTTGGGAATTATTAATTATTGATAAAAAAAGGAATTGTTTTTTGATATAGCATGTTTAAGCAAGTTCTAAAATATAAAAATAATAAATATAATTACGGTAGTAAATAATATTTTGGTATACAAAGAAAATTAATTTTTGATATACACAAAGAAGAAAAATAAACTTATGATATCTATTTTGGTATACATATGTGTGATGTGCTATACACTGTGATATACATATAATACAATATTTTTATTGTGATATACATTGATATAAAGGCAACAATAACTATATATATAATTTTATATTATTGATATACAAAGAATAATATTATTTATATACAAATAATAAAAATAAAATTTTAATATACATGTTGATATAGACAAAGAAGAAAAACAAAGTTGTGATATGCATATTATTATTGTGATATACATTTATTGGCTATTTGATGCCAATATCTATAACTAGGGCTATTTTCTGCCAATTATATGGGTATGTTGTTATACCATGCCAAAACCACATTGTACAAATCACTATGAAAAGTGGAATATAAGTCATAACATGTTTCCACTTTTGAAAAACCATTTTCCAAAAAATAATAAATAAAAAGAAATCGTTTTTTGTTGATGAACAAATAAAACTAAAACCTAGTGGTACTGGTCCCATATTTTCCGAAGAAATCAACAAGAAGCACCAAATTTTCTGAAAATAATTTGAGAAAACTGTCCTCTATAGCGCCTCAAAATTTTAATAACCCATTTTTTCCTTTACTGACACGAAATGGCCCTCCATCCCAAACATATTACATCTAATAGCCCGAAAATGTCTATTTTGTATATTTTTTGTATAGTGACTGTCTATTTTATATATTTTTTGTATAGTAACAGTCTATTTAGTATATTTTTTGTATAGTGACAGCCTATTTTGTATATATTTTATATAGTGACAGTCTATTGTATATAAATTGTATAGTGGCAGTCTATTTAGTATATTTTTGTATAGTGACAGTCTATTTTGTATAGTATAGTGACACTTAAAACATTCACTGCCACTCAAAATATATACAAAATAGACTGTCACTATACAAAAATTATACAAAATAGACTGTTACTATACAATTTATATACAATAGACTTGTTATTCCAAACTTAATTTAAGTACGTTACTAGTTTTATTATTCGATTTTCAGAGCAAAATCTGAAATCACTTTGCATAGTTCTAGGATAAATATGAAACAAAGCCTTAGCATCTCGGCGCGATACATAGCACCGATGATAGCATTACACGTGAATACAGTCAGCCGTGTGTTTGAGAAAATGACGTGACGAGCAACGACAGCTGCGGATTCCAAATCCCTGGCGCAAATGAGAGACTGAACGCGATTGTTAAGGTTAAGCCGGTGGCCGATCAGTGCCGACGTGGTGTCGGGAAGGTGGGAACGAGGGTCGTCAGATAAAGGCGGTCCCCTCGGGAGTGGATCACAACGGAGGGCATTGACTGGTGGTTCAATACGGAGGCGGCGCTTGCGACGGGGGCGTTTGACAGCGGCTTCTTCGGCTAAGGAAAATGCGTATGATCACTGAGGGAGAAGGAAGTTAGGGTTTTGAGGTGGTAGTTGTGGTGTTGGATGAGGATGAACGGATGGTATGGTTTGAATTCTGACAGCGGCGGGGAACGACGGAGAGAGCGGAGGAGGATGCCATAGAGAGGGGGAAGAGTGGCAGTGGTCTTAGGCTAGCCCTTTAATTAGTTTTGGACTGTTAATTGTATGGTTTATTTTGTGGCTATCTATTGTCATTAATTTTTTTCGGATGGCTACAAATTAAGTTTGCTAAAACAATTTGCTAACTTTCGAAAGGTGTGCTAGGCAAAAACCTAAAAACAAGAGAATAACAAACAAAACTGTTAAAGAAAAATCTTCTACCATGATGACTTCAAATAATGAGTGCGCATAGAAAATTTCTTCATATACAACGGTTTTGCTGTTTTTTTTAATAAAAGTTTTTTAAAAAAAAACTATAGTCGACCAAAAATCCAAGAGAAAGGGACTGTCAATCATAGTACAAAAAGAGAGAGAAAACCAACTTTTGGTAATTAAAGCATGTATGATGAAAACTGGTTGCAGACTGGAAGGGAGGGACCTCTTCTCATTTTGGCCTCTCATACTTTTGGTAGGTATATATAGAAAATGACAATTCTCATTTATTGTTTGATAATTGCTTGTTCTATCTCATATCATATGAGTGAATTATCAGTGGCCTAAATGCCATGTCACCAAAAGCCACTAATATTAATAATGACAATAATTAATTGTTTCTTTATGTATGAAAATTGATAACGTTAATATCGATGGCGGATCCAGAATTTCAAAGTAGTGGGTGCTCAGTTACCTATAACGGAGACTTACTAAAACCGCAAACTATAATTGCACAACCATTAATTTGAAACTTGATGGTAAAATATTTAAACAAGTATATATATATATGACATTATCATCAAAAGATTAGTATATTCACATTTGTATTCGGTCTTTTCATAGTTTGAAAATGATGAATAATAGCATTATTAGTTACATTAAATTTCAAACATCAAATTTAGCGCACCATTGGACTAGGTAGAGACGGATCCAGGATTTAAACTCTATGGGTTCAACTTTTAAGATTTTTAACATTGAACCCATTATATTTTTAAAGTTATGGGTTCATATCCATTATTTTTGCAATTTTAATGAATTTTACACATAAATTTCCACTCCGTGTCAAAAGGGGTTCAATTGAACCCGCATCTACCACATTACATCCGCCCGTAGGTCTAGGTCGATGTGAATTGAAAAGTTTAACTTTTTTACACAAATGAATAAAAATAAAATTTTCAAAAATTAATTTAAACTATATTTGACTTCAGTCACAAAGGTCATATTGAGAAAACGAAAAGAGAAAGGAAAATTATTTCGAGGAAAAGGTCAAATTGTTGAAACCAACTAGAGGAAGAAAAGAAGTAAAAAAAGGGAAGAGCAAATTGAGAAATAAAGCAATATAGGAAGATAGCAGGTCCAGGAAATGGACAAGAACCTTCAGATTGGATTTGGATTGTCTTTTCTTCGATCCGAAAATCAAAAATCCAAAATATCCAAATCGATTAATCCGAAATCGAACTAAAATATTCGATCCAATTCGAACTTATTTGGATTGGATTTGGATTGTCATTTCTTCAATCCGAAAATCGAAAATCCAAACCGAAATTTTCATATGTAATCCGAACACCGACCCTTAGAAAAGATAGTAAAAATTGGAAAGAGTATACACTAAAAGGAAAAGTTAAAGAAAGTAAAAATGGCAAAGAGAATAAAAAGGAAAGCAATTCTTGGAAGAAGAAAATAAAAAAATAAAAAAAGAGGCAAACAATTCACGGTAAAAGGTAGAGAAGAAAAAACATGAGTTGAAATGAAAATATTTTACGTGGACAGATTCGATCTCAGAACATTTTAGCTCGACCGAACTCTCGGCAAACTCAAAAACCAAAACACCCATGATGTTTCTTTGTTGGTGGGTGCTTAATAAACAAATTGACAAATATTTGACCAATGTCTGTATAAAATTACTTAATACCGCCAATGGAGCAATGGGTGCTCTATCACCCACAAAGATATATGTGGATCCGCCCCTGATTATACCAATGCAATTTTACAACTAAATCTCTATCTTCTTCCTTGATGTTAAAATTGTTTCGTGAGTAAGTGAATGTTACTTTTCATAACCACAAATGAATGAGAAATCTGTTATTATCCTCTTAATAAATATATTTTAAAATCAATCATTTGGCATTCCTATTGTTGGACATACATAGTTACGTGCATGAGTTTGTACTTACGTATAACTCTATTTCAATAATCCTGATTAGAAATGTTTTTCTCTCTCTTACACATTTGGTATTTCAATCAAAATCAAAATAATACAAGAGTTTTGCCAAATTACATATTACAAGTTAAATATAGATGTCTTATACTAGTATATATGTGTTAGTAGTATGATTCAGTAATTACATCTATTAAAATGAAAAGTTTCTAAAATAGGTTCTAATCGATGATAAAAGTATGAGCTACGAACGGTTTGCTCATTTGTTTTTCCCTTTCTTTGTTGTGTTAATTTAAGACATGCAAAACAAAATAAAGTTAAGAAAGTTTAGCTAAGTATGATATAACTTTTCCTTATGTATAAGTGCTTATAAAAGCTCGAGTAGCTTTCATAACCATGATTAAAACGAATTTTTTGATTATTACTTTATCTGTATAATAAGGTAACTAAGAAAAATGATGTCCGTGCAAAACAAGTCTAGTGGATTTCTTCATTGTTTGTTTAATTACTGGCGGAATTTGATGTGGTGAGATTTTTGTTGGAGTAACGACAATAACATTCATTCAAATAATAATGAAAATAACACTTCATTTAAAAATGAGAGGAAATATTAAAGACAAATATATGTGGCCACTTTAACTCTTCTTCTAAAGTAAATGGATAGTTAACATGAACTAAGACCAGACTATTCATTTTTGGAATTAGAACTACAGTTTAATAGTTACACTTCTGTTTCTGTACCACTTAGTTAGTTAGGTGAGAATTCAATCCATCAAATGTTTTCCTTTTTGTTTTAACCTTCTTCTTCCCCCGCTACTCATAATGTAAGCACCCTTAAAGGTTGAAAATAAAACATTAAATTTTTAAATAAAAAAGAAATAAAGTCGTCACACATTTTCCCCGAGAACATGATGCAGTGTGTTTAGTGTGATAAGAAATAATTTTAGAAAATATTTTTTATTAAAAGAAGTCACAACTATTTGAACTCTGTACTTTATATACCAAAACGCTAACCAACTGAGACCAAAAACATTGAAGTCAATAGTGAGATTGGATAAAGAAGGCATCCCAAATTTCGAAATAAAATCAAGGAAGAATCATTTTGTTTTTAATAATGCTAACAATAGATAGTTCCGACCAATTTATTGTGATGGTAACAGTACATATAGCATCCTTTTGTGAAGCTTATTATAATCAAAATGTAATGGAGTTAATCTCCTAATTTCGAAAATCTTTATTACTTTCAGATGATCATAAATACTGTGATTAATATCACTCTTCATTGTAGTTTGGAGCTTATGATATATGTCCTTCTCCATGTACTAATCTCTTTTGATAATCTACAGGCCTAAACCTCATGGGAAAAAACCCAACTAAAACATTAATATCATCTTTAGCACTCAAAATTCCATCAAAGCACTACGCAATTTGTTAGACTCGTATTATTCTTTAGTAAATGTTTTTTTTTAATAAAATATTTCTGATTGTCCAATGCGAAAGGTATATGATCATGTCATCACGTATGATCTACACGTCTATAGTCACCTACCACTCTAATTGTCAATTAGGCAACCCTCAAATATCACAACACTTTTACCTACTTTCTTTAATTTTACAAGAATTAATTGGCCAATTTCAAAGGCTACTACTATAAAGAAAAGGGGCCTTGTAGGGGGAAAGGGGTCTCAAGAGTGGATGTGCCAACGAAAACCTTTCGGAATTTAATAAAGGATTCAATGATGTCACGTGAACAAATATAATAATATCAATCCACTGCCTATTTGCAACTTGCAAGTAGCAGTTGAAATGTCCACATGACATTTCCAATGCAACCAACTTTCTTCTTGTGAATTATTTTGTATATCAATAAGTTTCTTCCTCTTATATAATTCATCAAATTGATTTATGGAGTAAAATTGAAGCGTTCTCCTTTTTATGACTAAAAACGTCACTTAACCAAGAAAAAAAAAAGTATAACAAGTCATACATGTTAGCAATTAATCCCCGAATGAAGATTCATGTAATTATTAGTATTTCTTGCATGATCGTCTCGTTAGGTTCTCAATTGTCACGATCCAAAATTTAACCCGTTGTGATGGCGCCTATCGTGATACTAGGCAAGCCGACCTTTCCAAAATACTTTCAAAATTTAACAGAAATGAATTAAGACATTAAAAATAATTGGAGCTTTTTTTTTTCATAAAAACGGGGGTAAAACCCAAATAAAACATAAGTGCGGAAAAATAGCTCAACATCAGGGTGTCACTGAGTCATGAGCATCTAAATGTCCAGTCTAATAAAATAGTGTCTAAGTATCAATACAGAAAAGAAGGAAAACATAGAAGGAGAGACAAGGTCTGCGGACGCCGGCAGGTACCTCGTAGTCTCCGGTGCTCGATCGCGCACGAACTCAATGACCTCCGTGATCAAACACACCTGGATCTGCACATGAAGTGCAGAGTGTAGCATGAGTACAACCAACTCAGCAAGTAACAGAAATAAATAAGGAACTGAGAAAGTAGTGACAAGCTATACAAATACAGTTCATTTTCAACAATTCCAGCAAAGAATAAACATGCTTTCAAATCCGGCAGTTCAAATCAAATCAATTTTTATACAGTTACAGTGCAGGTAAATCCGTATATATAATTTTTCAGAAATTTCACAACAATGACAGATAGCAACTATGTGCATCAACAAATGAAAACAAGAAGAAGCAAGTACAGCCTATCAGGGCAACAGTCACTCAACTCGTCACAACAGCTCAAGTTACTCGGCTCACAGGCCTTAGTACTCACACTCAATAGGTACCTACACTCACTGGGTGTGTGCAGACTCCGGAGGGGCTCCTTTCGGCCCAAGCACTATATCCGCACAGAGAACTCACGTGCTGTACGGACAACTCACGTACTATAGTATCAATATATGGAACCGTACGGACAGCTCACGTGCTGCACTGACAACTCACGTACCATAGTATCAATATGTGGAACCGCATGGACAACTCACGTACTGCACGGATACCTCACGTGCCATAATATCAATACCTCACAGACAGGACCTCGGCCTCACTCAGTCATCAACCTCTCTAATCTCTCAGGCTCTCGAAAATCTCAAAGACCGGCCCAAACAAAGATAACATAGTGTATCAACAAGAATCAAGAAGAGGTTGAGATATGATACGCAAGTAAAACCATGACAGAGTACAAGACAACAATTAGCAAATACTTCTATAAGTACGCGACCTCTGCGAGTCCCAACAGTACCATCACATAGCCTAAGTATGATTTCTAACATGATTTACAGTCAAATTTCTATAACACAAAGGGAACATGTAATTAACAATAGGCTATTCGACTTTACAGTCTCACGGGATGGATCAAGTCACAATCCTCCACGATACATGCCCACATGCCCGTCACCTAGCATGTGCATCACCTCCAAAATAGTCACATCATACCAAAATTCGGGGTTTTATACCTTCAAGACTAGATTTAAAACTGTTACTTACCTCAACCGCGCAGAAATCCTACTCTGCAATGCCTTTGCCTCTCGAATCGGCCTCCAAATGCCCCGAATCTAGCCACAAACAGTACGAGATAATCAATATTGGCTAAAAGGATTAATTCCACAAGAAAACTACTAAAATATAGTCCAAAATTCGAAATCGGCTCAACCCACCCCCGGGCCCATGTCTGGAAACCCGACAAAAGTCACAAAACCCGTAAGACCATTCACTCACGAGTCTAACCATACCAAATTTATCAAAATTCGACTTCAATTGCCCCTCCAAAACCCCAAATTTCACTCTCCAATTTCCATGCCATAATCTCCCAAATCTCACCTCAAACACTCACCAACTAGGGGTAAAAATCAGTAGAGAAATACCATTATTGAAGATAAATAGGCACAAGGAACTTACCTCAGTGATTACTCCGAAATCTCTCTCAAAATCCCAAACATTCGAGCTCAAAAATGATGAAAATGGTGAAAAATCTTGAAGTCTTCTATTTATAGGTTCTGCCCAGACTTCTCGCACCTGCGGCTCCATTTCCGCATCTGCGGAGCCGCATCTGTGGGCAAAGCCTCGCTTCTGCGAAAAAATCACTAAAACACTGCCTCCGCTCCTGCGATCAAGTGACCGCTGCGCTCTTTGCGGGTGCGGGAACTACATCGCACTTGCGGTCCAAACTCGCACTTGCGCCCCTAAATCCGCTTCTGCGACCATCGCAGGTGCGGGAATGCCATCACACTCGCGTCCTCTGCCAAGATCCTCCTTATCCGCATATGCGGCTCCTCCTTCGCTTCGGTACGCTTGCACCTGCGGTTCCCACTCCACAGGTGCGGTTACACCAGTAGCAGCAGCCTCAGCTGAAATTCCTCAACTCCCATCAAGCCGTTAACCACCCGAAATCACCCTGAGGCCTCCTGGACCTCAACCAATTATACCAACAAGTCCTATAACCCGATACGAACTTAGTCGAACCTTCGAATCCCTCAAAACAACATCAAAACGTCGATTACACCAGGATTCAAGCCTTAAGAACTTCTAAACTTCCGAATTCTACAAACGATGCTGAATCATACCAAACCACGCCCGATTGACCTCAAATTTTGCACAAAAGTCATATTCAACATTACGGACCTACTCTAACTTTCGAAAATCCAATCCGACCCCGATATCAAAATTTCCACTGCCGGCCAAAATTTTAATTTTCGCCAATTCAAGCCTAATTCTACTACGGACCTCCAAATTATATTATGGACGCGCTCCTAAGTCCAAAATCACCTAACGGAGCTAACGGAACCGACGGAACTCCATTCCGGAGTCGTCTTTTCACACCTCCGACTATGGTCAAAATATTGAGACTTAAGCTTTCGATTAAGAGACTAAGTGTCTCAAAACACTCCGAAATCAAAAACAAGACCTCCCGGCAAGTCACATAAGCAGAAACAGATACGGGGAAATAGTAAATAGGGGATCAGGGCTAATACACTCAAAACGACCGACCGGGTCGTTACATCCCCCCCTCTAACAATAATCATTCGTCCTCGAACAGGCATAGAGACATACCTGAAGTGGTAAAAAGATGAGGATAACGGATGCGCATATCATGCTCGGTCTCCCAAGTCGCCTCCTCGACCGGCTGACCCCTCTACTGAACCTACACAAAAGCAATATTCTTCGACCTCAACTCTCGAACCTGCCTATCTAAGATTGCCACCGACTCCTCAACATAAGATAAATCCCTGTCCAACTGGACTGAGCTGAAATCCAATACGTGAGATGGATCGTCGTGATACTACCGGAGCATAGAAACATGGAATACTGGATGAAATCTTGCTAGACTGGGAGGCAAGGAAAGCTCATAGGCAACCTCCCCAACTCGCCGCAACACCTCAAAAGGACCGATAAACCTTGGGCTCAGCTTGCCCTTATTTCCGAACCTCATAACACCCTTCATGGGTGATATCCGGAGAAAGACCCGCTCTCCAACCATGAATGCAACATCGTGAACCTTCCGATTCGCATAACTCTTCTGTCTGGACTGGGTTGTGTGTGGTCTATCCTGAATCACCCTAACCTTCTCCGAAGCATCCTGAACTAAGTCTGTACCCAATAATCTAGCCTCGCCCGGCTCGAACCAACCCATTGAAGACCTACACCGCCTACCATACAGAGCCTTATACGGTGCCATCTGGATGTTCGACTGATAACTGTTGTTGTAGGCAAACTCCTCTAGTGGCAAGAACTGATCCCACGAACCCCCAAACTTCATCACATACGTACGAAGCTTATCCTCTAATATCTGAATAGTGCGCTTGTACTGTCCGTCCGTCTGAGGGTGAAATATTGTGCTCAACTCCACTCGAGTACCCAACTCATATTGTACGACCCTCCAAAACCGTGATGTAAACTACGTATCCCGGTCAGAAATGATAAATACNTTGAAGACCTACACCGCCTACCATACAGAGCCTTATACGGTGCCATCTGGATGTTCGACTGATAACTGTTGTTGTAGGCAAACTCCGCTAGTGGCAGGAACTGATCCCACAAACCCCCAAACTTCATCACATACGCACGAAGCTTATCCTCTAATATCTGAATAGTGCGCTCGTACTGTCCGTCCGTCTGAGGGTGAAATATTATGCTCAACTCCACTCGAGTACCCAACTCATGTTGTACGACCCTCCATAACCATGATGTAAACTGCGTATCCCGGTCAGAAATGATAGATATTGGTACGCCATGAAGCCTGACGATCTCGCGGATATACACTCGAGCCAGCTGCTCAGAAGAATAGGTAGTCATCACAAGAATGAAATGAGCTGACTTGGTCAGCCGGTCCACAATAACCCAAACTACATCAAACTTTCGCTGAGTCCGTGGAAGCCCAACAACGAAATCCATAGTGAACCGCTCCCATTTCCACTCCGTAATCTCTAACTTCTGAAGCAACCCACGTGGTCGTTGATGCTCATACTTCACTTGCTGGCAATTTAGGCACCGAGCTACATACTCCAGTATGTCCTTATTTGTTCTCCTCCACCAGTAATGTTGCCTTAAGTCTTGACACATCTTCGCGGCACTCGGATGAATAGAATACCGCGAACTGTAAGCCTCCTGGAGAATCAACTCATGCAAACCATCTACATTGGGCACACATAGCCTGCCCTGCATCCCCAATGCACCGCCATCCCCAATACTGGCCTCTTTAGCCTCACCGTGTTGGACCGTGTCCTTAAGGACAATCAGATGGGGGTCATCATACTGACGCTCCCTGATACGATCATAAAGAGAAGACCGAGAGACCACACAAGACAATACTCGACTTGGCTCAGAAACATTCAATCTAACAAACTGGCTAGCTAAGGCCTGAACATCTAATGCCAATGGCCTCTCTGCTACTGGAAGATATGCTAAGCTCCCCAAACTCTCCGCCCGGCGACTCAAGGCATCGGTCACCACATTGGCCTTCCCGGAATGGTACAAAATGATGATATCATAGTCCTTAAGAAGATCCAACCACCTCCGCTGACGCAAGTTAAGATCCTTCTATTTGAACAGATGGTGCAAACTCCGATGATCAGTGTAAATCTCACAATGGACCCCGTACACATAGTGCCACCAAATCTTAAGGCGTGGACAATAACTGCTAACTCAAGATCATGTACATGATAGTTCTTCTCATGGGTCTTCAACTGGCACGAAGCATAAGCAATCACTCTACCCTCCTGCATCATAACACATCCAATACCTATCCGCGAGGTATCACAATACACTGTGTAAGAACCAGAAGCTGATGGCAGAACTAAAACTGGGGTCGTGGTCAAAGCAGTCTTGAGCTTCTGAAAGCTCTCCTCGTACTCATCCAACCACCTGAATAGAGCACCCTTTGGGTCAATTTGGTCAAGGGCGATGCAATAAATGAAAAACCCTCCACAAAACGATGGTAATAGCCCGCCAAACCAAGAAAGATCCTAATCTCCATAGCTGAGGACGGTCTGGGCCAACTCTGCACCGCTTCTATCTTCTTCGGATCCACCTGAATACCCTCACTGGACACCACGTGCCCTAAGAACGCCACTGAACTGAGCCAAAACTCATACTTGGAGAACTTTGCATAAAACTTCTCCTCCCTCAACCGCTATAACACAATCCTCTGATGCTAGGCATGCTCCTCCTGGCTACGAGAGTACACCAGGATATCATCAATGAATACAATAACGAACGAGTCTAAAAAAGGCTTAAACACACTGTTCATCAAATGCATGAACGTTGCTAGGGCGTTAGTCAGCCCAAAAGACATCACAAGGAACTCATAATGGCCATATCGGGTCCTGAAAGCTGTCTTAAGAATATCCGAATCCCGAATCTTCAGTTGGTGATACCCCGACCTCAAATCAATCTTGGAGAATACCCTCGCCCCCTGAAGTTGGTTAAATAGATCATCAATACATGGCAAAGGATACTTGTTCTTGACTATGACCTTGTTTAACTACCTGTAGTCAATGCACATCCTCATAGAACCATCCTTCTTCTTTACAAATAGAACCGGTGCACCCCAAGATGACACACTAGGCCGAATAAACCCCTTTATCAAGGAGTTCCTGAAGTTGTTCCTTCAAATCCTTCAACTCCGCAGGTGCCATACGATATGGTGGAATAGAAATGGGCTGAGTGTCTGGCACCAAATCAATACCGAAGTCAATATCCTTGTCATGTGGCATGCCCGATAGGTCTGCAGGAAACACATCCGGAAAATCACGCACTACCGGAACAGAATCAATGGCAGGAGTCTCTGCACTAACATCCCTCACAAAAGCCAAATAGGATAGACAACCCTTCTTAACCATCCGCTGAGCCTTCAAGTATGAAATCACTCTACTGGAAACATAGTCTATAGAACCGCTCCACTCAACTCTCGGCAACCCCGGCATCGCTAACGTCATGGTCTTAGCGTGACAATTTAGAACAGCATGACATGGAGACAACAAATCCATACCCAAAATCACGTCAAAATTGACCATACTAAGAAACAAGAGATCCACTCTAGTATCCAGACTCCCAATAGTCACCACACATACCCGATATACACGGTCCACAATGATAGTATCGCCTACTAGAGTGGATACATGAACATATGCAATTAGAAACTCACGGTCCATAACCAGATAATGAACGAAATACGAGGACACATATGAATAAGTGAAACCAGGGTCAAATAATACAGAGGCATCTCTATGGCAAACTGAGACAATACCTGTAATCACAGCATCTAAAGCAATGGCATCTGGTCTGGCAGGAAGAGCATAGAAACGGGCCTGGCTACCCCCTAATCGGCCTCCTCCTCTCGGGCGACCCCTAGCTGACTGAGCCCCACCTCGAGCTGGCTGGACGGGTGGTGGAGCTGTTGGTGCTGATTCTATCGACATAAGTACTCTATTATGGAGCGCCACTCAACAACCTAGGGCAATCTCTCTTAATGTGTCAAAAATCTCCACACTCGAAACAACCCCTCCCATGACAGAACTGCTGCTCCTGATGCCCCGAAGAACTACCCGTAGACACCTAAGCTGACGAGGCAGGGTGGGAATTCTATGTTGGTAGTGCACTGAATGAAGACTGACCCTGTTGATAGCTGTGTGAACCATGGCCAGATGATGCACCACGGTAAACTGGGCGAGCCGTCTGAGCATGTCTGAAAGGACGACCCCTACCGTGGTGGAACTGCCCCCAAAAGGAATATCGCTGAAGCCACCCTGGCCACGAGGCCTCTTGGCCTCCCTCTCGACCTGCTCCTGGCTGCGAACCATCTCAATCTGACGGGCAATATCGACAACCTCATCAAAAGTAGCACCAGACACTCTCTCTCTAGTCATAAGCAATCGCAGCTGAAAAGTGAGGTCATCTATGAACCTCCTGATCCTCTCTCTATATGTGGGAACTAACCAAATAGCATGGCGGGCCAACTCAGAAAATCTCATCTCTTACCGTGTCACGGACATATCACCCTGACAAAGCTGCTCGAACTGCCTGCGTAGCTCATTTCTACGGGACTGAGGCATGAACTTCTCCAGAAAGAGAACGGAGAACTGCTGCCAAGTAAAGGGTGTTGCGCCGACCGGCCTACGCCTTTCGTAAGACTCCCACCAACTGAATGCAACCCCTGAGAACTGAAAGGCAGTGAACGAAACCCCACTGTGCTCCAGAATACCGGCTGTACGGAGTATCCTCAGACATCTGTCCAAGAAGCCCTGTGCATCCTCTCCCTCTCCACCACTGAAAGATGGTGGCTGGAGCCTCCCAAACCTCTCCAATCTACACTGCTCATCCTCAAGCATAGCAGGAACAACATAATCCTGAGCAGCGGCAACCGGCTGGGCTGGTAGTGTGCCGGTGTCTGGAATACCTGTACCACCTACTCTGGTGTGCGGGCGGGGGGAGGCTGAGTGCCTCCCCGGCCTGAGAAGTGGCTGTTGCGTCCGGAATAGAGACCGCCTGAGCAAGACTGGTACACGCGGTCAGAATCTGAGCTAAGGCCTCCTGAAGGCCTGGAATCACAATGGGCACGGGTTGTTCCTGAGATGGTCCCACAAGCTCGTCCCCAACTGGTGGGTCTGCAGGTACTGCCCCAGCTGCTGTGCGAGCTGCACCTCTGCACCTACCGCAACCTCTACCGCGACCTCGGCCTCTCGCGACCCTGACTGGTGGTACTGGTGGTTGTCCATCCTGCCCAGTAGTACGAGTCCTCACCATCTGTGAGAGAATAAAAAAACAGATGTTTAGTTACTAAAATCAATATGTCCGCACGACAAGAATTCAAGAATGTGGGACCTCAACCAATTATACCAATAAGTTCTATAACCCGATACGAACTTAGTCGAACCTTCGCATCCCTCAAAACAATATCAAAACGCCGATTACACCCGAATTCAAGCCTAAAGAACTTCTAAACTTTTGAATTCTACAAATGATGCTGAATCATACCAAACCACGCCCGATTGACCTCAAATTTTGCACACAAGTCATATTCAATATTACGGACCTACTCCAATTTCCGAAAATCTAATCCGACCCCGATATTAAAATTTTCACTTCCAGCCAAAATCGCCAGAATTTCAACTTTCGCCAATTCAAGCCTATTCTACTACGGACCTCCAAATCACATTTCGGACGCGCTCCTAAGCCTAAAATCACCTAACGGAACCGACGGAACTCCATTCCGGAGTCGTCTTTTCACACTTCCGACTATGGTCAAAATGCTGAGACTTAAGCTTTCGATTAAGAGACTAAGTGTCTCAAAACACTCTGAAACCAAAAACAAGACCTCCCGGTAAGTCAAATAAGCAAAAACAGATACGGGAAAAAGAGTAAATAAAGGATCGGGGCTAATACACTCAAAACGGCCGGCCGGATCGTTACATCAATTGGCTTGAACATGTACTAATTTTTGTACTTTAATCATTCTTTAATTTAAGAAGAAAAAAGAGATGCNCTACGCTGCTCATCCTCGGGCATAGCAGGAACCACATAATCCCGAGCAGCTGTAACCAGTTGGGCTAGTGGTGCCCCCACTGTCTGGAGTCCTTGTACCACCTGCTCTGGTGTGTGGGCAGCGGGATTTTGAGTGCCTCCACCCGGCCTGAGAAGTGGTTGTTGCGTCCGGAATAGAGACCGCCTGAGCAAGACTGGTACACGCGGTCAGAATCTGAGCTAAGGCCTCCTGAAGGCCTGGAATCACAATGGGCACGGGTTGTTCCTGAGATGGTCCCACAAGCTCGTCCCCAACTGGTGGGTCTGCAGGTACTGCCCCAGCTGCTGTGCGAGCTGCACCTCTGCACCTACCGCAACCTCTACCGCGACCTCGGCCTCTCGCGACCCTGACTGGTGGTACTGGTGGTTGTCCATCCTGCCCAGTAGTACGAGTCCTCACCATCTGTGAGAGAATAAAAAAACAGATGTTTAGTTACTAAAATCAATATGTCCGCACGACAAGAATTCAAGAATGTGGGACCTCAACCAATTATACCAATAAGTTCTATAACCCGATACGAACTTAGTCGAACCTTCGCATCCCTCAAAACAATATCAAAACGCCGATTACACCCGAATTCAAGCCTAAAGAACTTCTAAACTTTTGAATTCTACAAATGATGCTGAATCATACCAAACCACGCCCGATTGACCTCAAATTTTGCACACAAGTCATATTCAATATTACGGACCTACTCCAATTTCCGAAAATCTAATCCGACCCCGATATTAAAATTTTCACTTCCAGCCAAAATCGCCAGAATTTCAACTTTCGCCAATTCAAGCCTATTCTACTACGGACCTCCAAATCACATTTCGGACGCGCTCCTAAGCCTAAAATCACCTAACGGAACCGACGGAACTCCATTCCGGAGTCGTCTTTTCACACTTCCGACTATGGTCAAAATGCTGAGACTTAAGCTTTCGATTAAGAGACTAAGTGTCTCAAAACACTCTGAAACCAAAAACAAGACCTCCCGGTAAGTCAAATAAGCAAAAACAGATACGGGAAAAAGAGTAAATAAAGGATCGGGGCTAATACACTCAAAACGGCCGGCCGGATCGTTACATCAATTGGCTTGAACATGTACTAATTTTTGTACTTTAATCATTCTTTAATTTAAGAAGAAAAAAGAGATGCCGACATAGATTCTAGTCCTTTCTATGAAGAAAAATGGTCATCAAAATGGATGAATTTTAATTCAAATAAGTTGTAGAATTAGATTCAAATTGCTGCTTATATTGATTTTCTTCTTAGACTAGGACTATCACTCTATAAACTTTTCAAAATAATCGAAAAGGACCTAGTAAAACAAAACTTGGTTGAATTCAATATGGTTAAAAGAAGAAATTATGTCAAAAAGCAAATATTTGGCACTTACTTCCTTCTGTCCTATATACTCCTAGAAGCAAAAATTATTAATATAGAACTTCTTCTAGATGTTGAGGTCCACTTTCTTTGTAGCCTACCATAAAATCAGCCAGCTAATATATTTTTGGCAATTAAAGCACACCTTCATAATACTTGTAGATTCATTCAAGAAAAGGTCCTCAACCTCTCACCACTTAGTGGCCTCTCATATCCTACTATTGATAGCTATTGCATAAAATGCCAAATCTCAAATTTTTGAACTTATTATAGATCTTAATAAACATGCCAGCTATGATCCAGTTCTCAAAATCAGCAATTAGCTGGCCAGAGAAATATCAAAATCTACAAGGGGTTATTGAGGTGGGGATTTTTGAGGGGGAGTTGAGTTCCTTCTCTACCATGTTCTCAACTCTTTGACAAATTAAGCAAACATGTGATTAATTATTTCAAGATAGGCTATCCTGCTTTGTTTGTCTACTCTGGTTTTTGGATTATATCTATGTATTGGAGTCCTCTAAACTAACCACATCTTATGATTTTTCTGAAATAATTTTAAGTTTTTGTGCATGACTTTTCATAGTAAGCCTATATAATTAGCAATCTGATATATTAAATTATGTTGATGGGTGTAAAAATTCTTTACAATCAGTGCATGTAACTTAAGTCCTTCTGGGAATTATTCCTAATCCTCTCAATAGTGAAAAATGGTTTCACTAAATGCGAATTGATACATTTTTAAGGTCGTTAAACAGCTCCAAAAACAGTAAATATCCCATGTAAAAGTATGATTATTGGTACTAACAACAATAACAACCCAGCAAAATTTTACAAATGAAATCTGAGAAAACATCGTCTATAAGGATCAAACCCATGACCACGTGGTTAAAAGCTATGCGCTCTACCACTGAGCTAAGAAGGCTAGTTTATTATTATTGATACTAAGTAAAAAGAAAAACACCATTAATAATCCCTGCCAGCAGAGATAGACAAGTTGCTCTACACAATAATAATCTACAAAAGTTTAGTTAATTTATGCCCAATTGCCCATGAGTCAAAAACAAGGAACAAGAAAAGAACGTCATCCTAGTCTGTCTTAACGCATATTGTTTTTTCACAAGACATAACTAACGTGCCTTCCACAAATAAAAATAGTATGAAATATCGTCTCGGTCAACAAGAAAGGCAAAGGTTTGACCAAAACCTTGAGACAACCACCTCTTCAAAATCACATGCTGAAGAATTGTATATGACTTTCCTCAAAGATGAGAAAATTTCAAGTGGTAGATAACAGAAACTGCAAACTCAGAGAACTAATGTCAAACAAACATTTTAATAACTCATTAATAAAGTTTCTGCTCTTTACCAAATAGACACTCCATGACAAAGCCAGCTCTAATGTCAGAACAAAAACAAAATTGGCCCCAACAAAGGTAACTCCAAAAGTATCAATATTTTGGGATTACAAAAGGGTTGTCTTTGATTTAGGATAAAATGAGACTAAATATAATAATGACCATTCCCAAGGGTGAATGGTCGTGTAATGAGCAGAGAACAGCCTTGAAAAAGATCAAATCGCGTACCATAAGGAAAAACTATTTGGAGTAGATGACCAAATTGAATCTGTGACATTCCTTTTTATAGTGACAACTCATTCAGTAAGCTTTAAAAGAGAAGGGAAAAAGTCATAAAACGTAAACTTGATTTGAAAGCAAATGTATTGTCAAACAAGAAGATAGAAACAGAGTGACAAAGAATAATTTTGATGACCATTTCTAGACAGTTTAACATTCTAATCAGGAAAATTCTAATTTGATTGTCAATTCCAGTTTAATCAAAGACATGTATCAATACATACCAAGGTTGTAAGCAACAAGAACAAAGAAATTGAAACAAACGGCTCAGTTAAAAAGCAACTTAACTCAGAAATGTGATTATACAATTCCAAACAAGATGAACATCACCAAAAATGGACCAAAGATCCACCTTTTTTCCTAATTTCTTTACATATATAAAGTGAAAATACATGATTTTCACCTCTTTAAACTACTTATTCTTTAGGTACATTACACCATTAACCATTCTCCCTCCTCTTCTCATCTAAAAAAAGGGTCAAACAAAGAAAAGAAAAAAAGGGGAAAATCTATATCATATTATGCTCATGTTCTAATAATAGATGCCTTCTCAAAAGACAACCATCATCCAATTCTACACAAATTTGTCACTCATGATTTCATCTTCCAATAGAGTCAAGGCCTTCAGTCCTGCTCCGAACGATCCTATGAAACACTTCTCTAACCTGGCGCTCCAAAGGATCCAATCCACTCTTTAAACCATCATAGACAAGCCCAAGTTCATGAATTCTTTCCTTTACTTCTCCATCTTTTTCCTCTGTGATTGGGAACTGAACAGTATCGATCAATTCGTTCATTTGGTGCACGCATTTCTCAATCTCCTGAATCTCCTTCAACAATCCACAAGCATTTCTACGATCCCTCTTCTTCGATTCCTCCAAAATCCTTTCGTGAAGAGACAAAATTGGGCCGGCCCAAACGAATTGCCTAGTCACATAAAAATGTGTTTGCAGGCCGCGGTCTTGGCAAGGAATTGCAGCCACTAGTGCCCACATTACAAAGTACAACACATAACTCATTGTAAAAACAGCCAAAGCTAATCCATTAGTAGCAATAATTTCATTACTTTTCGGAGCAACTAAATTATTACCAATTGCTTGGAGCTGCTTAGCAGCAGACCAATTCCTCGATACACTCCACGATAACGATCTAAAATGCCCCATAGACCTATGATCATTCTGAGTATTGTTTCGCCCGAATGACCTGTTTCTATGGTTAACAGTTGCATTAGAATCCTTATCGTCTAGCATACCAATAGTCAAATCAATCAACGCCTTCTTCGCGCGACGAAATTGGCCTTCACCAACACTCCTCTGATTCTCCAATGCACACAAAACAATCTCCATCTGCTTCTGCCATTGCCTGATCTGCTCAATTCCGTCCCTTATCGCGTTACAAACATCCAAACCCTTCACACTCCTATCGAAATAATCAGTAATGTAACGGTCCATTGGAGCTTTATTCAAGTAAGCAGTGTTGTTAAACACAATGGACCTGAATTGTTCCTGGCAACAGAGGAAAACATCCAAGAGTTTACGAATCCACGGGATCGAAAGCAGTTGATCAGAATCAACAGAAGCTAAGTCGTTGAAACGCTCAGCGACTTGCTTTTGAAAAGATTCAAGTTCTAGCTCTTGGCTAGTTGCCTCATGAGCAGATTCCATTGAATGCACCTGATCACGGCGCATACTTAAAAGTGACCTTCCAAAATTTGTGAAAGATGCTGATGCCCCTTGATAATCTGTAACTGGCATTTTCTATAGATTTTTTTTTGTCACATGAAACAGTCAAATTGTTCCAATAAAGAAAATCTTTATAATTTTTTTTGACAATTTGAAATTCAACCCACAAATTGTTGAGTAGAAATTGGAGAAATGGAGTGACAAACACGAAATTCGGATCAAACCCCCAAAAATCCGCACCTTTAATAGGAATTGGAAGTGAAAAGAAATTATCAAAAAGAGATCAACCCTTCAAGACTGAACAATTCTAAGGCAAAAGATTCAAACTTTAAGGAAATTAGAGCCAACCCACTAAAATAAGATGAAGAAATGGTGGGAAATGACAAGGAAATTTCAAGAAAATGAACACAACACTATCCTTAACAAGACCAAAATTCCCAGATATTCTTTGAACCTTAAAATCCAAGAGAAGCCATCAAATAAAAATAAGAACAGATGGCAAATCCCAGATTCAATATTTTTTTCTTTCAGTGGACAAAGGAGAGAGAAAACACAGAGAAAGGCAAAAGAAGAGGATGTTTGTGTAACCCTAACAGGAGGAATAAGCCTTTATATTGTGGTTCATTTGTGGACCGCGTATATCGGTTTGTTGGAAATTAAAAAAAGGAAAAATGAAAAGTGATGAAAGAGAAATTTTAATTATGATTATAAAAATGAAATATTCTCAAAAGGTAATAACTTTAATGGAAAAAGTAATCTAATCTAATTGGTGACTAAATATGTAAATTAAGCTAAGAAGGGTTTGGTTTCAACTTTTGCTAACACGTACTATCACACGCAGTGGACACGCATCATCTTCAATCGAGATGGGGTCAATCAAGAACGTGTAACATAAATTTCAAAGAGGAATCTTTGATGTTAAATCTTGTCCTTTGGATTTACTTTAGGTTTAATCTGAGGGTGGAGATTAAAGGATGTGACGATTAACTAAGGACTATTTGGTGGAACATTTTGGTCAGCTTTGCTGACCGAGTCACATTATGGGTTATAGAGGGCTCGTGAAACATCTAATCAAAGATAAGAGAAATTAGTTAGGCTTAGCTTTCATAATTAAAATATTTTAGAATGTTGAAATAAGCAATGGTTAAAGAAAAAATGGCTCATCTTTAGATAGTAATAATGTCATTCTCTCATAACGAGAGGGGAGTATTAAATAAACGTATGATTGACAATAGAAAAGTTAAAATATAAGGAAAAGGAAAGATTTATTAATAGTATATGGTGGAAAATTTTTCTCAAAAAAATTGGCATGTTAGTGATTGTGACTTAACCTTATGTTTGTTATAACTATTTGGTATGTGAAATTTATTGGCCTAATTAATTTATATTCGTGTATTTCGTGTATAGTCAATAAAAAGAAGAAACGCTTCATATCAAGAGTTTTTTTCATAAGACTCGAACTTGAAATATCTAATTAATAAAGGTATAGCTATATCATTTATCCTACCAGGCTACCACATTCCTTTGGTGGCATTCGACCTTCTTAGTTTTACGTTACATTAAGATACTAAGTAATGTATTCTAATAATGATACCCGGAAAAAAGAAAACAATTATCTAATGAATGCTGATTATCTTACGTCTCAAACAAGACGAGTCTTACGCAGACAACATGTAATTGAGGTAAAAACAACATTATTTTCAATTAATAAATGAGAATATTAAGTTTATTCGTTAACAAATTTGAATCTAATACCTTAAAGAATATTCATCTCAATTCTCAGTCAGAGTAGCAGATTATTCCCTTCACATTAAATTAGTTATGCCTCCCGCGGATTTGATTATTTAGCAAAATAAATAGTATCTGTCAGATGATGTTAATAGCAAGTAATCCATTAAGGTGAAAAGTTCTTTCCTAATGACTTGCAAATTTTTTATATAAAACGATAATAACTAATTACAATAAAATTCAATAAAATATACAATTCATCCTAAATGATAAAATGATAAATGCGTCGAGATTAAATGTAAAAATGGTTTTCATGTGATATTTTATTTTCATTATTGTATTGTAACGACCCAACGGTCGTTTTGAGCATTTGCATTCCATTCAGCTATTTGAAATCTTGAGTAGCATCGTATGATGTATTATGACTTGTTTGAATCGTCTGTTTTGGTTTTCAGGTTATTCGAAATTGATTTAGAAGAATGATTCTCAACTAAGAAGTTTTAAGTTGGAAAAGTTGAACAAATTTGACTTTTGAGTATTTGACCCCGGATCGGAATTTTGATGGTTTCGTTAGATCCGGATGGTGATTTTTGGACCTGGACGTTGGCACGGATTCGCATTTGGATATTTGTAGAAGGTTTAGGCACATTTTGACGAAAATTGAAAGATTGAAGGATTGGAAGGTTGAGAGGTTTGACCGAGAGTTGACTTTATTGATATCGGGTTCGGATTTTGATTACGGGAGTTGGTATAGCTCCATTGTGTCATTTGAGACTTGCATGCAAAATTTGACGTCATTTCGGGTTGATTTGGTATGTTTCGGCACGAGTTTTGGAAGGTGGAAGATTTGAAAATTTATAAGTTCGATTCGAGGCGCAATTCGTAGTTTCGACGTTGTTTGATGTGATTTGAAGCCTCGAGCAGGTCCGCGTTATATTATGAAACTTGTTGGCATGTTTCGACGAGGTTCCGGGGGGTCTCGTATGTATTTCGGATGGGCTAAGGGCTATTTCCTTCTATTTTTGGAATGCTGATTGCTGGTATCTGATGTCCTTCATCGCATTCGCGATGAAGCAATCACGTTCGCATAGTGTAATGGGGAGGCAGGCAGCAATTTCCCTTCGCATTCGTGAAGGTTGGAAGGCCCTTGCCTTCGCGTTCGCATTCAGTGGTCCGCGATCGCGTAGAGGCAAGGCGGAAAAGGGAACCAGGCAACTCTTCACTTCGTGTTCACGAGTACACAGACGCGTTCACGTAGGGTCTGAAGATTTGGTCACCGCATTCACGAGCTTGATGTCACATTTGCGAACCACGTTTTGGCAGCCTTCATTTTCTTCTTCGCGATCGCGAGGAATGTTTCGCGATCACGATGTTTTAATCACTCGGCAGAAATATAAGAACTCTATTTTGAGGGTTAGCCATTTCTATCATTTTTGGAGTTATAGACCTCGACTTTGGGAGTTTTTCGTGGGTTTTTCAATCAATTCATTAGGGTAAGTGTTCTTTACCCGAATCTTATTATATTTCATGAATCTATTGTTATTTTTTCATCATTTAATTAGTGAATTAAGTTAGAAATTTGGAAAAAATTTATAAAATATTTCAAAATATAAAATGAGGATTTGAAGGCCGATTTGATATCGGAATTTAGTAATTCTTATATGGTTGAACTTGTTATCGAATGGGTGTTCGAATTTTGTGAATTTTATCGGGTTCCGAGGTGCGGGCCTGAGTGTTGACGTTTGGGTTGACCTTTTAGTTTTTATTAAAACCCGAAGCTTTATTACCCGAAATTATTCCCTGTGAGTTTTATTTCTGATTTGAAGTTATTTTTGGCTAGATTTGAGCCGTCCGGAGGTTGTTTCACTCGAGAATGTCTTTTTAGAGTATCAGTTTAGCTTCTTTGAGGTAAGTATCTTATCTAACTTTGTGGGGGAGAGGGGGGGGTGAGAATTACCCCTTAGAATTCGAGTTGATTGTGCTATTTGTGTTATGTGAAAGCCGTGTACGCAAGGTGACGAGTGGGTACACGGGTTATATATGGTATTTGACCAATTTAGGTTATCTAGACTCTTTCCATATCTTTAATTGAATTGTCATGACGTGTTATGTCTCATATTGTTAATCTACCCTTACATGCTTTATTTGACGATGTTAGCACTTATTGTACCTATTATTTGTTATTTTGCCCTTACATGCTTTAGTTGCATTTATTGCCTTCCTTATTATCTTATCACCTTTTTAATTGTTGAGTTCCTTCCATGACTCTATGCTTATCTGCTACTTGCCTTAATTGTCGTAATTGCACACTTTAGTTGTCACGTGCTTCACTTGTCCTGTTGCTTTTTGTAATATTTGTTGCGTTCCTTGATTTTTATGTGATTCCTTCATTGATGTGTACTCATACCCTATAATTGTATAAATTCTTGTAAATTGAGTATTGGATTGTTGATGTTATTGATTTATTTATGGATCGGGTTGCACGCCGCAACATGTGGAATAAGGGTGGATTTATGTTGTACGGTGGGATCGGGTTGCACGCCGCAACAGGTGGAATAAGGGTGGATTTATATTAATACGGTGGGATCAGGTTGCGCGCCGCAATAGGTGAAATAAGGGTGGATTGATATGGTGAAATAAGGGAGAATTATGATATTGACTCTCATTATATGGTGGGATCGGGTTGCGCACCACAACATATATATTTACTTATTATTATTGATATTTACATGGTGGAATAAGGGAGGATCATGTTGTACAGTGGGATCGGGTTGTGCGCGCAACAATTTATGTATTTTTGTATTCCTTGTTGTATTGTGTTGGATTCGGTTCTTTCGTACGAGATTTTGGGAATTGGTATTCCCGGGTTTTACTGGTTTTCGAGGATCAAGTTGTTTCTATTAGTTATTGTTTTGCCGTCATTTCCTGTTTTCCTTTCCTATTACTATTATTTAGGTGAATTGATTTTTTAGATAATTTACTACGCTGAGTCATTATCTCATACCATGTTGAGTTGTTGGTAATATAATGGTTTTAAATAAAAGAATTATTAACATGCTTACCTCATGTGACTCTTAAGTTAAAACTCGTCGTTTTATTCGGTACTTTACTATTTTTAATAGTTGTCATATTTCACTTTAATTGATTTCTCAACTTAATATCCTTACCATATTTGATGTTTTTACTTTACTTAAAAGGAATTGTTATTATGTTTTAATTTAATAAATTCTATATTAAATTCAATAGCTTATCTGATGCTTTATTTTATTTGAAAATGTTCTTTTCTTCACCCAAATGATTTCTAAAATAAACTCATTTTCTCATTGATTTTCTACTTGGTTCAGAAACTGTAATTTTACTTTACGGTATATAAATAAATCTCTTGAACATCTTAATTAGCATTTGGCACAGATACTATGTACCGGGTAACACGTGGATTTTGCCGTGAGGAAGTGATTTGAAAAATGTGGGCATAGGGTGCCTTGTGTGTAAAGTTTGGAAACTGGAACATATGATATGAGATTATGAGAAGTGATATCTGGGATAATTCTTGTTGAGATTCGTGCATTAGGAATGAATTGATTGATTGAGTTGTCATCGATTTCCCTTGCTTGGACACATTCATATCTCACATGTACTCTGGTTGTGTTGTTGCTTAATTATTTGGTTGTTTCTCGTTGCTATTCGTGCTCCCATTATTTTCACAGTTGATTGTAATTTGGAATCCTTCTACTATTGGCCTTAAATTGATGTTATTTCCTTGTTAGCTTTATATTATATCCTACACAGGTTTACATGTCTGGTAGGTGTTTTGACCTGGCCTCGTCACTACTCTACCGAGGTTAGGCTTGATACTTACTGGGTACCACTGTGGTGTACTCATGCTACGCTTCTGCATATTTTTGTGCAGAACCAGGTACTTCGGATCGAGTTGGTTTTGAGACTTATGCTTGTGCGGCTGGAGACTTTAAGGTACGCCTGCTGGACGTTCGCAGGCTTCGAAGTCACCTTCTGTTGTATTTATTTTCATTGTTTCTTATTATTCTGGAACATTGATGTATTCATTATATATAGTTATTCTTAGAAAGGCTTATGACTTGTACTACCGGTTTTGGGATATTGTATCATGTTGAGATTATTGGCTTATTAGTAGAACCTGTTATCATTTCGGTATTTGTTAGGCTTACCTAGTTTTAGAGATTAGGTGTCATCACGACTCCTTCAGAGGGATTTTGGGTCATTTTTTAAGCATTGTTGTTACATATTTAATCAATTAATAACAGTAAGTCATCAAAGTGACATCACTATTGAAAATAACATTCGAATTAAATCAAATGAAAAGAGTAGGTAAATAGAAGCCAATAATGGATATACTGAGAATGCAAGGCCTAACACCAAACAAGATTAGGGGATTTTGGAAATTCAGATTTTCTTTATATGCGAAAATGGATATTGGAGTGGACTAAGTTAACATTAGGGTATAATATCCCATTATCTAAAGAAATATAAATTTGAAAATGATGGAAGCTAGACTTGACCTTTTATGTTGAGTTATTTGAAAAGCAGGTGCGCACTTATCTCGTTACAATGTGCCACCAAGTGTTGAGCGAGATAAATACAATTTCTGACTCTTAACTAGAGTCTGAAATTAGAGCCTTGAGAATGGAAACAAATTATAGCATGAATCGCTTATTTCTTTAAGGAGTTTTACTCAATGCGAATTCGAATTAGTTGGTTCATCAATAAGAATACTAGAGTTGAGTGAGAACAAAAACAAATAAACTTGTTTCAATTAAATCATATTATTAATTGCCATCAAGATTACCTTGAACTACTAACTTGATTATAGGAGAATTTGTCTAAAAACCCAATTATTTTCCTCTTAAGTGTTTCAATTGCTACTAATTGGAGAAGGAAGTGTGAAGTTGGAAAAAAAGCAATAAATACGTCGTATTTTTTCTGAAATACGAAATATTTTAAAATAAATTATAAGTAGTTGTTAAACAGCTAATATTTACGACGGAAAGGAATATTATATTTTTACTCTTATTTGTCTATGTGACTTTCAAAAATTAGAAGGATATGGAATACCTATGTAGAGTTGTCAGTTGTGACACTGGGGTCTTCGTTGGCGCGTAAGATGTAGATAACTGGGCCCGCTAGACTCAAGACTCTGTCTTTTCTAGAAGTAGAACCTCACAATCCTTACCTTTGCGTTTGATGATGTCAAAACGGAATTTTCTTGTGGTTGCCAAGGTTAATTTAATGTACTTTTCCGAGTTTACGTGGGGTGTCAACGGTTCGGCTTGATCGATAATTAAATTGTAATATGGCCATTAATTTGATTTCTTCTCAAGTGGAGGCTAAATTTTCTTGACATTTGTCATGATATAATATCCACTATAAGGTCAATGACTTCTTGCTATAAATAGAGGAGCTTCTCCTCATTTGTAAATACATCAATTCAAGAGTTTTTCACTCTTGTCTTTCTTTCTCCTCCTTTATTTCATTATAGAGTATTTTGTAAGAGAGTGAGTGTTGGGAAATACTTGTGTAAACCTTTTCTTTAGAGTGATCTTGTGAGATTATTCTCTTGGGGTATTTGGAAATTAGATTATTTACTCTAATTTTGTACTCTCTTTTGTACTCTTGTTGGTATAGTAAAATTGCTCATCTCCGCTTGTGGACGTAGGTCACCTTGACCGAACCACGTTAAATTTGTATCTTCTTTATCTTATTTAATTGCCATTATTATCAACTTGCATTGTCATTGTTATTGTCATTATAACGTTGTTTTGCTAAATTCTGCACTACCCGGTTTTCCGATCCTAACAAATTGGTATCAGAGCCAGATCTAATCGGGTTAGTTTAAATAGCCAAAATGACTCTAACAAAGTCTTATGTTGAGAAATTTGACCGAAGTACAAACTTTGGAATGTGGCAATTAAAGATGGAAGCTATCCTAATTCAGGATGGCTTAGATTTGGCACTGCAAAGAAAGGAGAAAATGCCAGATAAAATGACGGACGAGGAGTTTGCCGTCATAGACAAAAAAGGCAAAAACATATATTATTTTAAATCTTTCAAATGAGGTTTTACGTAAAGTTGCAGCAGAAAGCTCAGCCAAAGGCATATGGGAAAAGCTTAAAACTCTATATATGAAAAGAACAGTAGAAAACAGGCTTTACCTAAAGCAAAAACTCTACACTTTTCGTATGGCTGAATGTACCTCTATACTTACACATCTTGATACTTTTTATTCTCTTCTTATGGATTTAAGTAATATAGATGCTGAAATCAAAGATGAGGATCAAGCTGTGTTATTTCTTGTTTTCTTACCCCAGTCGTTTAAACATATAATAGATACTATGCTTTATGGAAAGGATAATATCTCTTATAAAGATATCAAATCTATTTTGAAATCAAAAGAACAAATAAATAGAGATATTACTGGGAAACTAGTGGGAACCAAGGAGAAGGCTTATTCATAAGAGGTAGATCCAATAAGAAAGATTCAAGTAGTGAGAAACCTAAATCAAGATCAAAATCCAGATACATAAATGTCATGTGCAAATATTGTCATAAGAAAGGTCGCATTATTTCTGAATGTTTTAAATTGAAAAATAAAGAAAAGCAAAATGAGCAAAAAAATACTGACACTGCCGAAGCAAGTGTAGCTGCTGATGAGACTGAGGGAACTATTTTTTTAGCAACTAATAATAGTTTCAAATCTAACAATAAGTGAATTTTAGATTCGGGTTATTCTTATCATATGTGTCTCAATCGAGATTTATTTACCACATATGAATCTATTGGAGGTGGAGTTGTCTTGATCGACAACAATGCTGCCTGCAAAGTTATTGGAAAAGGTACAGTTCGAATCAAAATGCACGATGGTATGATGAGAACTCTCACCGATCTTAGACATGTTCCTGACTTGAAGAAAAATCTCATCTCTTTGGGCACTCTAGAATCTCTTGGGTGCAAGTACATAGGTGAATGTGGAGTTCTGAAAGTTTCTCATTGTGCTCTTTTGATCATGAAAGCAAGCAGATCTGGTACGTTGTATACTCTTTTGGGATCTACTGTTTCAAGTGCTGCTACAGTTTCAATATCAAATAAATCAGATTCTGACATCACCAAATTGTGGCATATGCGATTGGGACATATGAGTGAAATTTCATCCTCTGCAAAAGAGGTCTCTTATGTGGCCAAAGTACCAGAAATATGGAGTTATGTGAATATTGTGTGTTCGGAAAGCAGAAAAGAGTCAACTTCAAATTTTCAGAGATTCATAGAACAAAAGGTACTTTGGATTACATTCATTCAGATCTTTAGAGTCATTCACGTACCCCATCAAAAGGTGGTTCCAAGTATATATTAACTTTCATTGATGATTATTCAAGGAAAGCTTGGGTTTATTTCCTAAAAAATAAAAGTGATGTTTTCTTAAATTTCAAACAATGAAAAGTTTTGATTGAGAAACAAACAGGAAAACAGGTTAAGCGGCTTAGAACAGATAATGGCTTGAAATTTTATAATGATGAATTCAATGAATTTTGTAAGAATAAAGGGATTGCTCGACATCACACTGTGAGAATGACACCTCAGCAAAATGGTGTGGAAGAAAGGATGAATAGAACTCTTTTGGAAAGGGCTCGTTGCATGATTTCAAATGATGGGTTGACAAATGCCTTTTGGGCAGAAGTTATCTCTACAGCTTGTTATATTATTAACCGAGCTCCTTCTGCACCTTTGAACTTTAAGACTCGAGAGAAAATGTGATCAGGTACTCCTGTTAATTATTCTGATTTAAAAATATTTGGTTGCCCTGCATACATGCATGTAAATGATGGAAAATTAGAGCCAAAGGCTAAAAAGTGCATTTTCCTTGGGTATGCATCTCGGGTGAAAGGATACCGACTATAGTATCCTGATCCAACGACACCAAAACTTATAATTAACAGAGATGTAACCTTTGATGAATCCTCTATGTTACTTTCTAGAAAAGATTCTTCTAGTTCTTGTAATACAGATAAAGGAAAGAGTACACAGAACTAGGTGGAGATTGAGATTGCCATTCCTTCTAAGCGAAGCTCATCAACTTTGGAGCAAAATACAGTTGAAACTCCTGAAGTTGGGCCAAAAGCTGAAATTCCTGAAGTTGAGACTCCTGAAGTTGGGCCAAAAGCTGAAATTACGACACCAAAATTTATAATTAACAGAGATGTAACCTTTGATGAATCCTCTATGTTACTTTCTATAAAAGAGTCTTCTAGTTCTTGTAATACAGATAAAGTAAAGAGTACACAGAACTAGGTGGAGATTGAGATTGCCATTCCTTCTAAGCGAAGCTCATCAACTTTGGAGCAAAATACAGTTGAAACTCCTGAAGTTGGGCCAAAAGCTGAAATTTCTGAAGTTGAGACTCCTGAAGTTGAACCGGAAGAAGAGGAGTATTCTATAGTCAAACATAGACCAAGAAGAGAAGGTAAACAACCATTAAGGTTTGGAGATTATGTTGCATTTGCTTTTTCAGTTGCACAGGAAACTGAAGAAATTGAAGAACCATCAAAATATTCAGAATCAGTTTCTGGTGCTGACTCAGCCAAGTGGCTGATTGCAATGAATGAAGAAACTGAGTCTCTCCACAAGAATAGTACTTGGTCTCTTGTGAAGCCTCCATCAGGAAAAATAATTATTGGTTGCAAATGGGTCTTCAAGAAAAATAATGGCATTCCAGGGGTTGAAGATTTGAGGTATAAGTCACGATTAGTTGCAAAGGGCTATAGTCAGGTACAAGAAGTTGATTTTAATAAAATTTTCTCACCTGTTGTTAAACATGGCTCTATTCGTGTCTTGCTTGCCTTCGTTGCCATGTATGATTTGGAATTAGAACAACTTGATGTTAAGACAGCTTTCTTACATGGCGAACTTGAGAAACAAATATACATGCATCAACCCGAAGGATTTGAAATTGAAGAAAAAGAAGATCATATTTTCTTGTTGAAGAAATCTTTGTACGGATTAAAGCAGTCTCCAAGATAATGGTATAAAAGGTTTGATTCCTTTATGTTGGGTCATGGTTATTTGAGAAGTATGTATGATAGTCGTGTTTACTTCCGAAAGTTAAATGATGGTTTATTTATGTACCTATTATTATATGTTGATGACATGCTCATTGCTGTTAAGGATTTAACAGAAATTCACAATTTGAAAGGTCAGTTGAAAAGTGAATTTGAGATGAAAGATTTGGGAGCAGCTAAGAAAATCCTTGGCATGGAGATCAAAAGAGATCGAAAAGCCAACGGGCTATTTCTGACCTAGAAGAAGTACTTGTAGAAAGTCTTGGAGAGGTTTGGCATGAAAGATGCTAAACCAGTTAGTACCCCTCTTGCTGGTCATTTTAAACTATCAGTTGCTCAGTCCCTGCAGTCAGAGGAAGAAAAGAGCTACATGGCACAGGTTCCTTATTCCAGTGCAGTGGGTAGTATTATGTATGCAATGGTTTGTACACATCCAGACATTTTGCAAGCAGTGAGCATGGTAAGTCGGTATATGACTTGCCCTGATAAAGCACATTGGAAGGTTGTGAAATGGATTCTCAGATACTTGCGAGATACTTCAAACACACGTTTGGAGTTTGGGAGAAATACTAACACTTTGGTTGGTTTTGTAGACTCAGATTATGCAAGTGATCTTGACAAAAGAAGATCACTGACATGCTATGTATTTTGCATTGGTGGTTGCGCTATTAGTTGGAAAGCTACATTACAACATGTAGTAGATTTATCTACTATTGAAGTAGAATATATGACAGTGACCGAGGCAATCAAAGAAGCCTTATGGTTGAAGGGTCTATTTGCGTAACTCAGTTCACACCAAGGTGGTCTTACCATTTTCTGTGATAGTCAAAGTGCCATTCACTTGATTAAAGATAAGATGTATCATGAGAGCACGAAGCACATTGATATAAAGTATCATTTCATCCGAGAAATCATTGCTGAAGGAAAAGTCTCTGTTCAGAAGATCAACACTAGAGACAATCCTGCTGACCTGTTCACAAAACCTCTTCCACTGTCCAAGTTCAAGCTTTGCCTGAACTTAATTGGCATTTATGAAGAATGATTTTGCCCATTGGGGTTTTTGCGGAGAAGGTGGAGCAAATTTACTATATATAAGCCGAAATTAGGCCAAGGTAGAGATTTGTAATATAGCCATTAATTTGGCTTCTTCTCAAGTAGGGGCCAAATTTTCATGACATTTGTCATGCCATAATATCCACTATAAGGCCAAGAATTTCTTGCTATAAATAGAGGAGCTTCTCCTCATTTGTAAACACACCAATTCAAGAGCTTTTTACTCTTGTTTTTCTTTCTCCTCCTTTATTTCATTATAGAGTATTTTGTAAGAGAGTGAATGTTGGGAAACACTTGTGTGAACCTTTTCTTTAGAGTGATCTTGTGAGGTTATTCTCTTGGGGTATTTGGGAATTAGAGTATTTACTCTAATTTTATACTCTTGTTGGTATAGTAAAATTGCTCATCAACACTTGTGGACGTAGGTCACCTTGACCGGACCACGTTAAATTTGTGTCTTGTTTATCTTTTTTAATTGACGTTATTATCAACTTGCATTGTCATTGTTATTGTCATTATAACGTTGTTTGGCTAAATTCCGCACTACCCGATTTTCCGATCCAAATAAATATTAATTTTTTGATTATTTTATTTTAATTTTTAAACTTGTCCCCATATCACGATCTCTGGTTCTATACTTCTATGCATTTTCGGTATTTTTTTAAAACATCATGCGTCACTTTGTTATTAGGATATCGTATTTGCTATGTCAAATAGCAAGCTTTAATCTAACATAAAAAGTATATATAAGAGTACTACATGTTCATTGAATACAATTTTTTTCTACAAGAGTTTGTATACATACAATGAGCAGGAGTTTGCTTTATAGCGCAAGGTTGCACCAGCGCAGGTGGAATCGATTTTGGGTTTTGAGGGCTAATTGCGATTATTGTTGGAGCTTAGAACCTTAATCAAGAGTTTGAAGAAGCCCTTTTTGAGAGACATGAGATGCCTAAAATCATGCATAAATGCTTGAGGATTAGTCATATATGCTTTTGTCGGAAGTTTTTGACTGACTAACCAAACTTCAGACCAAAAAAGTAAGAAGGAATTTTGCATATTGATTGTACAACTGAATTCAAAATTCAAAGTTACAAATTTCACATTCTAAATTTTTATAAGCAAACTTAATTTGGCGTTGGCAAGCCAAATTAAGTTTGCTTATAAAAATTTAGAATGTGAAATTTGTAACTTTGAATTTTGAATTCAGTTGTACAATCAATATGCAAAATTCAAATGTGAAATTTTTACAATTTTAGTCCCGTATATCTGAAATAGTTTCTGAAGTAGCTAGACTTATAAAAATTTATGAAGTTAAGCCATGACTTATATAAAGGTCCCAAAATCGGCTATTCTTTTTTATGTTTGAAGTAGTCTTGCTGGCCTCTGATGTGTAGGTCTCAATCATGAGTCCGCTAGTACTTTCCATATGGCCAAAAAGAAAAATGGTTATAATCTGAAGCATATGCATCAGCAATATCACAATCATAGCACTACGCCCTCATAATTGAAATTTAACTAAATAATTGCTTTATGATGCATTTTAGCCTTTAATATCAAGTTTACCACGACTCAAACTGAGGGTCATAACTCTAGATTCGACACAGTGTCTTCAACACCCCGACTTATATTAAAAATGAAAATAAATTGAGTAAATTAAATTGCTAACTTAACAATTTTCATTTGCCCTTTTCGTTTATCCAAGAAAATCCAAATAAATCCTAACAACAATTGGAATTGATAACTGATCAATTATAGTACTCATTTCTTTCTTTATATAATATATATCAAGCGATTTGAGCATTCATAGAAACTTAAAACATAATGATTTCATCGTCCAAGAGAAGAGAGAATCTCAGCTATGGGAGTTAACAAACGAAGTAATACATAATTAGTTGTCCTGAAAAGTTATTTACACACTCAAATTATGCGAACGATCTTGTACCCGCCTATTTTTTCTTTTTAAAGCGAGTCTAACCCCATTGAAAATATATAATGAGTTGTGGTTTACCTGCGTGATATGTGTCGATCAAATACTGACTGCTTTATTTTGATTTAAGTGTGTAAATGACTTTTACCAAAATCACTTGCCTATTTTGCTACTTCAACAAAAACTCAATATCACCTGTTTATTACTCCTAACTTTTAATTCTAACGAGTTCAACTCTTCATCACACTTCATCAGAATACAACTCTCAGTTCTAAGACATGAGTGAAAAGAAAAAGATACGTACAGAAAAGGTCCACGTTTGATTACTCGCCATAAAAACAAAGTATTGATTGCAAAAGAAGGAATATATATATATATGAATTTATATTATATTATATTATATAGGAGTAGTTAGTATGTATGGGTTTTTTCAAAGATATTTTTAATAATTAAGTCCATCGTGCAGCGCAAAAATATATAAAATATTTAATGGATAACGATATTAGAAAAATCTATCACCATCACCAAAGATATCTACGGTAGAATGTCATAGGAGTTCATGAATAATTGTACCATATAGTTGTTGTCCTAAATAAATAAAAACTAAATTAAATGGCCTGCTTTGATGGAGACATGTTACGATGCGGTGTTCGGTTCTCTCAACAAGTCTCCATATAGTTTGATATATCAGAATAATATTAGGGATATGTCATAAGCCCAAGAGGCATGGAATCATAGATCATTAGTATAATAATAATTAGATAAAAGACGATAACATTTTCTCCACATCAGTGGCTCAATAAAAGGACGATTATGCTTCTTTTATCTATACATTCAATTGACACCTTTCTTTTTATTTCAGAAAAAAATAAATTTTCAATTTAAGTTTTTAGCAGTATTATTTGTCTATGGGGTAGTTCTGAAATCTGAGGTATAATTGTTTTTTCTCTCCAGAAAATCAAATAATTAAAACCAAACCAATAAAAAAATAGGTCTACTTGATGAAACCACTGGCAATCTATCGGTGAACTAGTATTGCCATTATTCATTTTAGTATTGGCAATTGGCCTTTTCTTATTATGAGTTGCCATGTTTTAAGCAACTGAATATAATTTCAATAGTAACGAGACGATGGAAGTGACATAAGTCATAGGAATTTTTAAGTAATTTCAACATTTAAAGGTGTTATATTTTCATTAATACACAATAAAGAAAAGGTTGGTAGAGTATTTCACTCTTACTCAACCGAAAAATTCATGTAACACTCAGATTTTTAGTCTTCTTTCTGAGAGTAAATACAATCATCTACCAATGAGTAATTCTGCAACTAGACGTGCCTCGCTAAGGGTTGCATTACAAAAGAACAACAACAACAACAACAATCCAGTATAATCCCACTAGTGGGGTCTGGGGAGGGTAGTGTGTACGCAGACCTTACCCCTACCCTGGGGTAGAGAGGCTGTTTCCAAATGACCCTCGGCATCCTTCCCTCCAAGAACTCCCCACCTTGCTCTTGGGGTGACTCGAACTCACAACCTCTTGGTTGGAAGTGGAGGGTGCTTACCATC
>AWOL01S0044336.1:0-11523 GCA_000715115.1 Nicotiana otophora | reverse complement strand
CCCCCCCCCAAATACACACACATATGACAGAAATTTACCTCATATTTAGAGCAGTTTAGCCATCTTGAGATGGCTGACCACCTGCATTTGAAATGTATATTTCGCATCAGGACATTGAAGCAGACATAGGAAGCTGAGATAATTACACACTTCATGAGAAGTTGAAAGAGAGAACATATCCTAGTGCTAAAAACCGCAATATTCCTTTCAAAAGAATGCAAAGATTAGAAATGTATGAGATGATAGACAAGATCAAAGTTGGCATAGTGTATTCCAAGTGATCTGCAATTGATTAAGCGTACAAGCACACTGTAAATATAATTTTTTCTTTATACTAGTATAGCAAACAATCCCTCAGGACCAAGTAAAGCTTCATGAGGAAACAACCTTCGAGGATCATAGACGGTCACAGTGCGATCAGCTCCACCAGTTGCAATAGTACCTTTTGAAGAATTACAGAGTGCATACAAGATATCTCCTACTGATCCACAGATTCGACGCACGCAACCACCGTTTTCTTTCATTCTCAAGTCCCATATTGACAGCTGCAGTCAATATAGAGTGCAGAGAGGAATCAGTAACGAACAGGGAATTCTCTGCATGATTCCAACATAAGAAAATGAAAAACAAAGGAACATCACCTGGCAACCTTCTGCAATTGCTAATACGGAACTTTCACCCCCTCCAGAAAAACTTTGCATGAACATAAGTGATGATGGATATGACAATCTGCAACATGATTCTTGTTTGCATAGATTTCTCATAGACATTTAAGAAGAAAAAAAAAGGAAAAAAGAAAATAGTCCACGAATAGAATTATTTGCCATCTGACGGACACATAGCACTCAGAAATACAATCTAAATACTTTTCCAAAAATTGCTACTACAGATAGCAAGTCACAGGTATAAACATGGATACTCAGCTTTCATAGTGAGACATTATTGAAATTGCTAAGTATGATGGGAAAGGTAGGGATAAGGTCTCTGTACATACTACCTTCCTCAGACCCCACTTGTGGAATACACTGGGTATGTTGTTGTTATTGTTGTTGTTATTGAAGGGAAAGGAGAATGAGTAATAGAAATGGCTATGAGGGAATGCATTTAATTCCTGGACTGTTTTGCTTTGGTTCTATTTATTTTGTCTTTAGTTCACACTTCAAATAGTGTATGCTGTTTTACTCAAAAGTTGACAAGCAATTGGACTGTGGATAAAAAGATGCCTTGTATCTTCAGTTTCATTTTTCACAAATAAAGCATCTGCTAAAGGTATTAGTGCTCCTTAATGTCTGACTTGTTTATTTCCGAGCACAAGAAGTAAACTCAGCATTTGGCAATAGTTTCCTATATTTTGTGTTTGCTTTTGCAACACTGCCTCCAAAGGCCCAAGGTAACAGAAAACTTCCATCTATATATATATATATATAGCGAGAGAGAGAGAGACTGGAAATGTGAATGCTAGATGCATGATATTTTTGTACATGCTGCTTTATATATAGACCATATTTCAGAACCAGAGAACACAGTAGCAAGAAATAGAATGAAGGGTTTGAGATGATACTGTAAAGGATAACTGCTGTCTCCAAACCAAAGATAGGTACTTACGTACGTAAAGTGCGGAGATGAATATCTTGGTCATAAACATCTATGGTTTTGGAGAAACTGTGAGCCACAGCTGCCTGAGGAAAAGGCCAGTAAATACTGAAATTCAGGCTGAAAGCAAGAAATATGCCACTAAAAAGAATTTTTTCTTTGCAAGAGAGAACAAAGAGAGTGTGAGAGAGAAGATGGTAAAAGAAAGAAAATGAAATGCATATGGAAGAAGAACAAAAATAACCTTCCCACTTGCCTTCCAAGAGTTCAACTCAACTTAAAAGTGCTTTAGAGTTCATTTGAATACCCAATATGACATTGAGAATAATAGAAACTTACTATTTGTGCTCAGGTATGTTGACTAGCTGAAGTTATTTAGCTTAATAAGCAATAGATACATGGGGCAAAAAGTAAGCCGACGTTACATCTAGAGGCAAGGAGATTATTTTGAGAAAGTTTTTGCCATCATTTCACACTTCTCAGTATAACGTAGACAAAAAGTAAAATTTGTTCCGACCAGCAGATAGTCTAGCTGGAAAACTCTCAGGCAAAGGACACAAGCTATATTGAAGCACACCGGAAGATATACAACAGCAAATGGATAGCAAACTAATCAGAAGACAAGGACAAGGGCCACCCTCCACCCCAATTCTCTCTAATTTGCACCCACAAGCACACATACAATAGTTTTCATACAAACTTTGCCAAGCAGGAAGAAGCTTAAAGATGTGAGACGTCAGGATTAAGGAGTACAAACTCAAATCTAGCAGATACATGAGATCAAATACCATGGACCATTGAGTAGGGTTGAAGCAAAAGCCTGCCCAGCTACCTTCTCCAACACCACAATCTCGAGGAGAGACAGAATATGTAAGCCTGTTGACATCTGAAAAAAGAGCACTTGATCAAACCACAATCAAAATATCATGCTTGATAAGAATAACTCACTAGTGAAATTCAATGTCTGGCCCATGTTAAAATCACATTACACAATTTTGCTTAGATCTAGTCTAATTTGCAAAACTATCAGTTTATCTAATCAGTTTTAATCAAGAAGCAAGTTGGTAAACAACATCACTCATACATTAGATTATACTACTCTAAGCTCAGCATCTTTAGTTAAATTATAATAAAACTAAACAAGTGAGCATGTTGGACCACATAACTAGTGAATTTAGTTACTAACAGTTGCTTAACGCCTATATCCGTAGAGAAAATTTAGGTCTGCCAGGAGCTACACCAAAATAAACTGTTAATGTTTATCCGAATCCACCACCATATAGTTCCGTGATGAAAATGAAACAGGAGAGATACCTTTACCACTGGCATCTAATCTTGAGACAATAAGGTGACCATAAGAATCCACGCTTCCCAGTGTTAAGCAACCAGTGCCTGTAGAGAGCTAGACATAGCATCAAGTTGTTGACAGGTAGAGGGTAGCTGCTTCAAGTACTTAAGAGAAAAAAAATCACTTGTAAACTAATGGAAAAACCGTATTGCATAAAATAGTGAAGATAGAAAAGAAGCAAAAGCAGCAAGTTCTTAAAAGGAAACGAGGTAGAAAACCCTTCAGATGTACAAGATCACAGTATGGTACAAATACTTTCTAACTTAAGAAAAAAGTTTTAATACTAGTTTTATAATTCAATGATGTGATACGACAGACCATTCCCGTCGTTTCTTTTTCTAATTCCCCTTCTCTGTCTCACTATCTATATGTATCACTGTCTCCCTCACATCATTTTCTTGGGTGGAAAGTAGAGTGAACTCCTTTATCACCATGCCTTATTTAAATACCTTAGGAGGATTATTTCAGAATAAGAGAATAGCAACAAACTTTTCAGTAAATCACAAGAGCTGCCAAATATTCAAAAGCTAAATATCACTTAATAATGCAAGTGCAACTCATGGAAATCAGAAGATATTCAGCATGTCTCCAGATCTTACTTTCAGTTTCAGCTAGCGCTATGCTTTGGATTTCTGACCGATGGGGGCAGTGATTAACCACTGAGGCCTCTAGAACCTTCACATGAACGTCATTGTTAAGCAAAATCACAATTTTCTTCTTGCATCATGACAAAAGAAATGACAAGTTTACCTCACATTGTTCAGGAATTAGGAGGTCCCCCTTCCCTAGGTTGATCAGTGAACTTTTCATTGGAATCTGTACAGTGAAGATGAAAATAAAATGAACTACTCTTTCTTGTCTGTCAAACATGTCTATCAAAAACATGCTTGTAAAAGTGTTAGTCAGCTAATAACCTGCAAGAATGTGTGTCAAGTCAATAATGAACTTATTCTCTTTTATAGACAAGATAACTACAACATAATAACCGAGGAAGAAATGAAATAACTACATGACAACAATCTGCAATCCGACAGAGTAGCTTATTCAACTTCCCCCACCCCCGACCCCGAACCAATCCTCAATCTGTCTCCCTATCTCTTCTTGTCACCTTTACAAATCACAAACAGAAGGCGTAAATTGCGTGTGCAGGGGCAGATCTATAGTGTTAGCTATACGTTCACACGAATCCTGTAGCTTTCGCCCAAGCCCTGTATATGTATTAAGAAACCCACTATCAATAAATATTTCACTGTGAACCCAGTTATTGTTGTATATTAACTTGAGGTTGTTGTCGGAACTCATAAACTTAAAATTTTGGAGCCTCTTGGATATTAGACATGCAAGTAATAAAATTATAATAACTGGAAAGACAATATCAGATTTTCCCCTCTCTTAAACGGGGCAAGAGAACAATTGCAACTCAGTTTAGCATTCTAGAATTCATCTGGGACAATAAAAAGAACCAAAAAGAAAAAATCTAACCTGAATATAATACATATAGAAAGTTGTGATTTTGACATGCATATATGAGAACTTTTTAAAATCTTGCACATGTAACATACATATACACAAGTGTAAAGCATGTCTTTATACAACTAAAGGACTTACAAGAAGTCTGTAAATATGGCAACCAGAAGCTACATAGACCCAACAAGAAGAATTGTTATCATCATTCACCTGCTCTCAGAAAAAAACGAAGTTTTTAAAATGAATAGCGAAAAATGGAAATAGGGGAAAAAGAAAAAAAGAAAAAAAAAGGCAATTAGTACAACGGACATGAAGGGCAAGACGAGTAGACTGGAGATTGCCAGGGGAAGGATGATCAATAAGAGTGGAAGGAATCACTGCTTTCTTCAACCAATTTGCTTTCAACTCCACCATCACTTCTCTCTGTCGCTCGCTCGCTCGCTCGCTGCTGCAGTTGCTGCTTCTGGTTCTATGGGTTTGCTTCAAAGTCCAACAATTAGAAAAACTAGGGAAAAGAAAAGAAAAACTTAGGAGTGTTATAAAAAATATGAATGTGTATTCTCCGTACATGATTTTCATCTCAAATCTTTAATGACATATTCAATGACATATTTTTTATATTTAATGACATATTTTTTTTACTTTTCATGTCTATATAAAGGCTTATAATAGATAAAAAATGTAGACAATTGAAGAAAAAATAAAATCTCTTCTCTCTTTCTCTAAATATCTCTTAGCTTATTTTTTCTTGTTCCATATTGTTACTTTGAGCTATATTTCATAACACCTTATCAGCACGAAGTTCTAGCCAACTGAGTTGTTATGATGCGGCCAATGCCGATAACATTATTTAATGTTAATAATATGGTAAGAACGATGACGGTATAAGATGTACAACGCCAGCATATATTCGGCCATCACGATTAGCCTTTTCTAACTAGTTTTCAAGTTTCTTTACACTTTGCTATTTATGTTTCCATACATGAACAAACTTGCTTTACGGAAAAAAAATTCTTGAAAGTTCATCAAATCATGTAAGGATTTTTGGTGTAAAGAACGATAAATATTTTCCCTATAACAAGTATTATATTCCTATGTGTTAATATTAAGAAACACGAAGTGAAGACTTTTGAGAGAGCACATATTTTTTTTTTCTATTTTGTCACATATCTCTTCCATCTTAAAGTGGGATAATTATCACAAAGAACACGTAGATTTTAATTAATTATGTGTTTTTCTATATTTGCTTGATACTTTTTATTTGATTGAGTCCAGTTAATGAAAGTTCGCATATGCAAATTAAATTCAATCGCCACCAATAGTGAAAACTCATCCCATAAGTCTAAAATAAGACATGATGTTATCGTGGAGGTATGAATGGATGTGGACGTGGTAATGGACGAAATTATAATCGTCATCATTATGGTAATGAGAACAATAATTGCTCTCAAAATAATCCTTCACTTTGTGAAAGTGATGTTTTTCATTGATATGGCGTGAGATTTTATAAAGCGCACGTGAATTATTATGTTCCATTCCTGAAGTGAATGTGAAAATAATGTGATAATCATTATGAATACATATTCATCTTGCAATAATATGAACGTGCTAGTGGTAGTAAATATACCACACTCACCTCGAGAAGGGGTTTTGAGATGAAATAAGAAAATAATGTCATTATTATGGCATGAATGGTCATTGGTAACGTACCTATTGTACGCCAAAATATTTTGGCAATGTGATTATTAAAGGACAATAATAATGCAAGAAACAGATCTTGCATCTAATTTTGACCATGACCATAATGGTATAACTTTCTCTTTAAAAGAGATATTCACCATATAGATGTTGATGAATATATGGTAGTACAAAATTAATTGAAGGCTCTGGAAGAGCTACTATAACTCTGCCTAAGGGAACAATACTTATCATAGAGAATATAATATTCTCCTCCAAGTCCAAGAGGAACTTGTTGAGTTTTAAAGATATCCACCGAAATGGATTTCATATTGAGATAATAGATGAGAATAATCTCGAATATCTCATCGTTATCAATAATGTCTCTGGCCAGAAAAGGATTATTAAGAAGTTCTCATCTTTATCTTGTGGCCTGTATTGGACAAGAATTAGTGCAATTGAGGAACATTCTATCGTAAACCAAAATGTTACTAATTCCAATACTTTTTGTACTCTGGCATGATCGATTGGGACATCCCGAATCAATTATGATGAGACGAATTATAGAGAACTCAAATGGACATCCATTTAGGAATTTAAAGATTCTTTTAAATAATGAATTTTCTTGCACTTCTTGTTATCAAGGCAAGTTGATTATTAGACCATCACCAATAAAGGTTGGGATTGAGTCTCATGCATTTTTGGAACGTATACAAGGGGATATTTGTGGACCTATTCACCCACCTAGTGAGCCGTTTAGATATTTTATGGTCTAATAAATGCATCTTCTAGATGGTCTTATGTATTCCTATTGTTATCTCGCAACCTGGCATTTGCAAAATTAATGGCACAAATAATTCGATTACGGGCATAATTTTTCGATAATCCAATTAAGTCTATTAGACTTGATAATGCCACTGAGTTTTTATCCCAAGCATTTAATGATTATTGCTTATCAATTGGGATAAAAGTGGAACATTTTGTAGCTCATGTTCACACTCAAAATGGCCTTGCGGAACCTTTAATTAAACGTCTGCAATTAATAGCAAGACCATTACTCATGAAAACCAAGTTACCCACTTCAGTCTGGGGTCATGCCATTTTGCATGCATCAATGCTAATTCGTCTCAGACCGATAAATTATTATAAATATTCCCCGTTGCAATTAGTTTTGGGTCATGAACCTAATATATCCCATCTAAACAATTTTGGATGCGCTGTATATGTGCATGTAGCACCGCCATATCGCACTAAGATGGGTCCCCAAAGAAGGTTAGGAATATATGTTGGGTTTGAATCGCCCTCCATTATTCTCTACCTTGAAACATTAACGGGAGATTTATTCACTGCTCGATTTGCAGATTGTCGATTCGATGGGGCATTTTTCCCAATTTTAGAGGGAGAAATTGGTGAAACCAAAGGTGAAATTTTGTGAAAAAATATATCATTGTCTCATTTTGATCTACGTGCCTCTATTAGTAAAAAAAAGAGGTGCAAAAGATTATCTATTTGTAGAAAATAGCAAATCAAATGCCAGATGCATTTACGGATCTGATAACGAATCACATATCCCTGCAGAGAATGTTTCAATCCATATTGATGTCCCTGTTGGACAATCTTCTAGTGTTATTAGCTAATGAGTCAAAAGCACGCCTAAAGCGTGGCAGACCATTGGGTTCTAATGATCGAAATCCTAGAAAAGGAAAAATAAATGATCAAGATGACACTACGAAAGAGTCTCACAAAGAAACCCATAATTTAACCAATCATGAGATTCATGAGGATATCGATGAGCCTGAGACACAAGAAAATAAGGAACTATCAATAAATTCAATCGATATTGAGACACATTTGAATCGATCGAATATAGTGGTGGACAATGTCTTTGCATACAATGTTGCATCGACAAATACGTGATTGGCCAAAATGGCAAGAAGCAATCCAATATGAGTTGGATTCACTTGCGAAACGTGAAGTTTTTGAGTTTGTTGTCCAAACACCTAATGGTATTAAACTTGTTGGCTATAAATGGGTCTTTGTACGAAAAAGGAATGAGAAAATGAGGTACAAAGATATAAGGCACGCCTTATTGCACAGGGATATTCACAAAGGCCTGGTGTCGATTATGAAGAGACGTATTCTCCTGTTATGGATGCTATAACGTTCCGTTATCTCAGTAGTCTTACTGTCCATGAAAAGCTTGATATGCATTTAATGGATGTGGTTACAACCTACCTTTATGACTCACTTGATAATGAGATATACATGAAAAAATTCCAGGGATTTAAAATGCCTGACGCACATAATTCAAAGTCCCGGGAAATATTTTCAATCAAATTGCAAAGATCTTTGTATGGTCTAAAGCAATCAGGAAGAATGTGGTATAACCGCCTTAATGAGTATTTATTAAAGGAAGGTTATATAAATGATATAATTTGTTCATGTGTTTTTATAAAAAAAATAACATCGGAATTTGTTGTACTTATTGTGTATGTTGATGACATAAACCTTATTGGAACTCCTTTAGAACTCCAAAAGGCAATTGATTATTTAAAGAAGGAATTCGAGATGAAAGATCTCAGAAATACAAAATTATGTCTTGGTTTGCAAATTGAACATTTGGCAAACGAGACTTTTGTTCATCAATCTGCTTACGTAGAAAAGGTATTGAAATAATTTTACATGGATGGAGCACATCCATTAAGTACTCCGATGATTGTTCGATCACTTGATGTGAATAAGGACCCATTCCGACCTCAAGAAAATAATGAAGAACTTCTTGGTCTTGAAGTATCATATCTTAGTGCAATTGGTGCACTAATGTATCTTGCTAACACTACAAGGCCTGACATAACTTTTTCAGTTAATGTCTTAGAAAGATATAGCTTTGATCCTACAAGGAGATATTGGAATGGAATTAAACACATATTGTGGTATCTAAAATGGACTCCTGGCTTATTTTATTTTAATTTGCAGCCCTGATCTTGTTGGTTATGCAGATATTGAGTATTTATCTGACCCACACAAGGATCGATCTCAAATTGACTATGTGTTTACATGTGGAGGCACTACAATATCTTGGCAATCGACTAAGCAATCAATTGTGGCTATTTCATCTAATCATGCTGAGATAATTGCTATTTATGAAGCAAGTCGAGAATGTGTATGGTTGAGGTCTATAATACACCTTATTCGAGACAAATGTAGTTTGAAGTGTAACAAACTACCCACAATTTTGTATGAAAATAATACAGTATGCATAACTCAACTGAAGGGAGGATTCATAAAAGGAGATAGGACAAAGCACATTTCACCAAAGTTATTTTTTACACATGATCTTCAAAAGAATGGTGATATCAATGTGCAATAGATTCGTTCAAGTGATAATATGGCTGATTTGTTTATCAAATCTCTACCGACGTTAACCTTCAAGAAATTAGTGTACAAGATTGAGCTCTGAAGGCTCAAGGATGTGAATTGATGCTCTCATCAGGGGTAGTTAATACACGATGTACTCTTTTTTCCTTACAAGGTTTTGTCCCACTGGGTTTTCTTTGCAATGTTTTTAACGAGGCAACCAAAATGCGTATTTCTAAACATGTGTACTCTTTTTCCTTCACTGAGAGTTTTTTTCTAATAAGGTTTTAACGAGGCACATTATCTATGAACATCCAAGGGAGAGTGTTATAAGAAATATCAAATTATGGTGGATGTCTACTCTTCCTCCATGATCTTCATCTCAAATGCTTAATGACATATTCAATAAAATATTTTTTATGTTTAATGAGATATTCAATGATATATTTTCTTCACTTTTCATGCCTATATAAAGGCCTTGTAATAGATAAGAAAATGCACACAATTGAAGAAGAAATAAAATATCTTCTCTCTTTCTCTATATATCTCTTAGCTTGTTTTTCCTTGTTCCATATTGTTACTTTGAGCTATATTTCATAACAAGGAGAAAAATTCTATGCAATTCCTTTATAAATGTATCTGTTTTTCAATTAAACATCAAGAAAGATATTCTTTTAATAGTATTTTAATGCCGGCAGAAACTTAATAAAATTTAGAGTGTGTTTCGTTAAGCAGCCAAAAATTACTTATTTTGAAAAGTAATTTTATTCAAAAATACTTCTCGAAAAAGTACTTTTAGAGATAAACATTTTGTGTTTGGCCAATCTTTCTAAAAAGTACTTTTGAATGCCAAATTGCGATAAAGGACAATAAAGATTTACCTTACAAATAACATTATTTTAAAAAAAGAAATTTTAAATATTTATTATAGAAGATTTTAATTAATTTTTAATTTTTATGTAATTAAATTATATATAAAACATAAAGTAATATATATTAAAGATTTAATCAATATAAAATATAAGTATATAAAAGCAATAATATTGGTAGAATCATATATGCAAGCAAGTTACATCTATTAAAAACGCTATCAATTCTTGAGAAAACTACAAACTAAGTAGTATCGCATTGTGTCAACTATATTATACGCATACATGCCAAAAAGAAAATATTAATAAAACTACAAACTGGAGATTGATCATATAATATTAGTATACTACAAAAGAAAAAAAAATCATACATTATGAAAAAAGTACATGAATTTGGCGATTAGCCTTGTTATTTTAAAGACTAATAGGAGACAAAGAAAATAAGAAAAGATAGAAGAGAAAAGAAGAGATCTATATATAATAGAGAGATTATTCCAAATAAGAATAAGAGAAGAAGAATAAAATACGGTGAAAATAAAAAAGAGAAAGACAAAAAACTAAAGGTTAAATTAATAAGGAATAATTTAGGCAAGATAATTTTATGTTAAGGATATTTTTGTCATGAAAAAAAAATAATTTTTTGCTTCTTCAAGCTAGATTTTGTAGCTTCTTCCCAAAAGTAGAAAAACTGTTTCTGCTGCTGCTCAAAAGCACTTTTTTATTTTGGCCAAATACCTCATATTTCTAAATAAACACTTTTTCTACAAAAAAAATATATTTTTGACCTCCCATAAACTTGGTCGAATAAGCTCTTATTATTGTTTGGTACAAAAACAATTTTGTAAAAGAAAAAAAGATGATTGAAAATCTGTTCCAAAATTTTAAGCAAACGCCTTGGTTTAATTGGGGCTAAGTTTTAGTATTTCAAAACATGGGATGAGGGGGGAAAACTAAAGTAACTAAATGGCTAGCGTATACTAAAAATTATGGGTGTACAGAGAAAATCAATAAATCGCACCAAATCAATAAGTTGAGTCAAATCGGAAAACAAAAAACCCGATTGTGATTTGGTTTGGTGTTGGGAAAAACCCCGACCATAATTGGTTTGTTTTGGTTTTAACTAAAAAAAGTCAAAACCGAAACCAAACTAACCCGACATTACATATATATAATTTTTAAAAATATTTTATACATATAAATATTTATTGTAAT
>AWOL01S0044331.1:42100-60610 GCA_000715115.1 Nicotiana otophora | reverse complement strand
TCATTGTGGACAGGTTGACCAAGTCAGCATATTTTATTCCAGTGGCAGTTACCTATTCTTCAGGGAGGATAGCTAAAATATACATTTGTGAGATTGTCCGCCTTCACAGGGTGCCCGTGTCTATTATTCCAGATCGAGGTACGCAGTTTACCTCACATTTTTGGAGGGCTGTACAGCGTGAGTTAGGCACACGGGTGGAGTTGAGTACAACATTTCATCCATAGACATACGGACAGTCAGAACGCACTATTCAGATATCGGAAGATATGCTTCGTGCTTGTGTTATAGACTTTGGAGGTTCTTGGGATCATTTCTTGCCACTTGCGGAGTTTGCTTATAATACTAGCTACCAGTCGAGAATTCAGATGGATCCATATGAGGCATTATACGGAAGGCGATGCCAATCGCCAGTTGGTTGGTTTGACTCGGGAGAGGCTCGGTTGTTGGGTACCGATTTGGTACAGGATGCCTTGGATAAGGTCAAGATTATTCAGGATCGACTTTGCACAACTTAGTCTAGGCAAAAGAGTTATGCCGACCGTAAAGTTCGTGATATTGCTTTCATGGTTGGAGAAAGAATATTTCTCTGGGTTTCACCTAGAAAAGGTGTAATGAGGTTCGGAAAGAAGGGCAAGTTGAGCCCTAGGTATATCGGACCCTTTGAAATTCTTGAAAGGGTGGGTGAAGTAGCCTACATGCTTGCATTACCACCTAGTTTATCAGCGGTTCATCCGGTGTTCCATGTGTGCTCCGAAAATATCATGGTGATCCATCCCATGTGTTAGATTTCAGCTTTGTCCAGTTAGACAAAGATTTGACTTACGAGTAGGAGCCGGTGGCTATTCTAGCCCGGCAGGTCCGACAGTTGAGGTCTAAGAGTTATCCTTCAGTTCGGGTTCAATGGAGAGGTCAATCGGTAGAGGCATCTACCTGGGAGTCCGAGTCGGACATGAGGAGTAAATATCCACACCTTTTCTCCAGCTCAGGTACTTTTTCTAACTCCGTTTGAGGACGAACGTTTGTGTTTATAGGTGAAGAATGTGATGACCCAAAATGTCATCTTTAAATTTAATAAATAATTTTGTGTTCTAAGACCTCGAAAAGTATCATGTATAATTTTTCGATTTGCGTGCGCAGTCCGTACAATTTTCCGAAAAGGTTTTATGTGAAAAATGGATTAAAATGTGAAATATAGCTTTAAAACTCAACTGAGTTGACTTTGGTCAAAATTTTGAGCAAACGGACTCGGATCAGTGTTTTGACAATTTCGGTAGGTCTGTATCGTGATTTGGGACTTGGGCGTATGCCCGGAATCGAATTCCGAGGTCCCTAGCCCGAGATATGGAACTTTGATGAAAAATTAAAAGCTTGAAAGCTTAATGAGTTTTAAGAAATTACTGAAGTTGGATTTATTGACCTCTGGTCCGTATTTTGATTTCGGAGCCTGGTATAGGTCCACTATAATATTTATGACTTGTCTGCCGAATTTGGTAAGAATCGGAGTTGATTTGACGAGATTCGGGCACCCGGTTGTAAAGATATAAGTTTTAAAGTTTTCTTGAAGATTTCCTTTGATTTGGTGTCTGATTCGTAGTTCTTGGTGTTATTTTGGCGATTCTATCACGCGAGCAAGTCTGTATGATATTTTAGGACTTGGGTGCATATTTGGTTTGGAGCCCCGAGGGCTCGGGTCGGTTTCGGATGGTTAACAGATCATTTTTGGACTTGAGGAAAATGCAGAAACTTGCTTCTGATTTCCTTCTTCGCGTTCGCGAATGGAGTCTCGCGTTCGCGAAGAGCAAATTGGGTCTAGCACATTTTGTGCTTCGCGTTCGCGACAGAGAGAACGCATTCGCGAAGGCTTGGGATGTGAAGCTTCGCATTCGCGAAGGGAAAGAGACTGGTCAGGTCAATTGCCTTCGCGTTCGCGAAGGGCATCTCGCGTTCGCGAAGTCCAAGCTAGGCAAGCTTCGCGTTCGCGAAGTAGCCCTCGCGTTTGCGAAGAGTAAAAGTTGGACAGCACAAAGTTGTGTTTCGCGTTCGCGAGAGTACCTTCGCGAACGCGAAGGGTAAAAATCCCAGAAACAGAACTTAAGTTCTGGAAATGGGGTTTCGACCCATTTTCAACTCCTTCCCATATTTGAGCTCGGTTAAGGCGATTTTTGGGCGATTTTCATGGGAAAACATTGGGGTAGGTATTCCTTATCCTATATTGATTATATTTCATAATTCCATACTCGTTTATATCATGAATCCGTAAATTTATGGAAGAAAAATCAGATTTTTCTAAAATCTTCCAAAAACAAAAATTTAAGATTTGAAGGTCCATTTGACATCGGAATTGGATAATTTCTGTATGGTTGAACTCATCTCGGAATGGGTGTTCGGATTTCATAAGTTTTTCTGAGATTTGAGACGTGGGTTCCACTGCCAAATAGTTTAATGAATTTTGGATTTTTATCCGGAAAATTAGTAAATTCATATGGAATTAATTCCTAATATTCGTATTGAATATATCGCATTGTTTGTGAATAGATTTGAAGCTTTTGGAGACAGATTTAAAAGGAAAAGTTGTGGTTGAATAATTGATTGGAATTTACAAAGCGAGTTAAGTGTCGTGGTTAACTTTGACTTGAGGGAATAGAACCCTTAAATTATTTATTATGTGAATTGCATGTGAATGACGTATAGGTGAGGTGACGAGTGTCTATACGTCGTCAAATTAATTGTTTGCCTGCTTACTTGAAAAATCATAAATTATTTTAAATCATAAATTAATTATCATAATAATTGTTTCTCTCCTATTCTTTGTCAAATATTCATTTCATTATATATCATATCTCAGTCTCTGTTGTTATTTATTGATGCATCATATCATCATTTTTGGGATATGTTTCATGACATTGTGAGCCCGAGAAACTGGAGAGATTGATGACTGAGTGAGGCCGAGGGCCTGATTGTGAGGATGAGTGTGGATCGGGGCTGCTCGCCTGCATCATACTTTATTATTATATCACGTGAGTTGTCCGTGCAACACGTGAGTTGTCCGTGCAGATTATAGCGCTTGGGCTGAAGGAGCCCCTCTGGAGTCTGTACACAACCCCAGTAAGCGCAGGTACCTACTGAGTGCGAGTGCCGAGTGCTGAGTGACTGGGAGGCATGAGTGATTGTGAGGTTTGCCCGAGGGGCTGTTTATGATTTTATCACTGAGTTGCATCGCATTGGCATGCACACATGACATACAAGCATAGAGATGTATTTTTTCTCATGCTGTACAACATCACTTCATTGATGATTTCTCATACATTTCTACAGATGGGCATAGTGATGCATTTGTTTTACACGGGTTATCCGGAAGGAAAATGAAACATCTTATTTATTATTGAAAAGATTTTGGGAGAAATTATTCTTTTCAAACTACTCATATTTTATTTCAACTTCGGCGAACGATTTGGGTTTTCACTGATGTATTTGAAAGGAAGAACTATTATTTTTGAAATCATGATTTGGCTGAGCATTTTATCTCTGAGTTACTTCTGGTATTATTTGCTTTATGTTGTTACAGACTGTTGTGGATTATTGGTTATGGACCCGACCTTGGTAGAAGCTCGTCACTACTTTCAACCTACGGCTAAGTTTGTTACTTACTCAGTACATGGTGTCGGTTGTACTGATACTACACTTCTGCACATTGCGTGCAGATGTTGGCTGTTGTTGTTGATGTGCTCGATGGTTGCGGGACTTAAAAGTGTACTTGTGTTCCTTGGTAGCTGCCTCTTGTTTAGGGTAGCCTTAGATTTATAAAAGCTCTATTTATGTATTATTCAAACAGACTATGTATTTATTTCATTTCCGCTTTGTATACTCTATTCTTAGAAGCTCATGATTTGTACTACCAGTTCTTGGGGAAAAGTATTGGTTTTAGATATTTTCTTTTAATTAATTGCCTCATTAATTTCATCGGAATCAGATAATTGGTAATTGGCTTACCTAACGGGTTGGGTTAGGTGCCATCACGACTAGTTGGATTTTGGGTCGTGACAAGGTAGTATCAGAGCTCTNGGATCGGTATGATGACGTCCATACTTATCTTCGAGAGGTTACATGGCATTTAGGATATATACTTCCCATCTTTCTTTCTTTATCGTGCGAGATTGATTCAGCTTGAGACATAACTCTTTGAATTCCTTCCACGTATTCGTATGCGCACATGAGCGCTCGGTATTAGCTGTGCATCGCCGGCTTGTGATTTTATGAACGAGGTTCAGGATGTGTATTCTGTGTTTTGGTGACAGGCCAGTCTGGAGGACTTGAGGCCACGTTTAGACCGCAACTTAGGCTCGGTAGCTTCAGTTGTAAACTGTACATTTGGACTCATATGTCCGGTAATATCCCTATCCATGGAAGTTGTGGCTCGATGAGCGGTGGAATGGCTTTGTGATGAGTATGCTGTAAATGCGGGATGTGTTATGACGATTTGAATATGACGAGAAGTGTTTCCTTGAAATGTAAAGGAAAGGCCATTGGGTGCTTGATTTTCGAATTGATGTGGCGTACAGTATCTAGTATGAATGTTTTGAAGGATCTTTCACATTGTTAAATTTTGGGGGTAAAACTAAATTCTCACGTCTGGTTAATGAGTTTGGATTCAGATAGACTAAGTGATTGCATAGTAATTGTGACTGCGAAAGGGTATAACAAGATACCAGATTGAGGCTAAGCAGGTGGGTTATCCCCTGCGGAGTAATCTACATAGGAGTATTCCTTATGATGTGAGTAGAGAGTTTCTTTTCTGCCGACGGGGTGTATGGGTGGAGATTTGAATCTAAATCTGGTTGAGAAAGTTGACTTGTGTGTTAAGAGGATGAATACGAGCTTAGCGGATGATTGAGGTATTTTTATGGTGTGTGTTGTATGAACTTGGGAAGAAGTTTCATTGGACTGACTGTGGCATTATGGCAGTAAGAAAGTATTGGTATTGTGAGTTATAAAATATTTTAATCTATGGCTTTGAGCCAAGTGGGGGAGTCTGCTATTGACAATTGATTTCATGGTTAGGTGTTAAATTTTAATTTTAGTGTGAGGCATACTTGTGGGTTAGCTATGACTTGCAAAAATTGAGCCAAGTGGGGAGGTTTTTACTGATCTATTTGAAAGGAAGAACTATTATTTTGAAATCATGATTTGGCTGAGCATTTTATCTCTGAGTTACTTCTGGTATTATTTGCTTTATGTTGTTACAGATTGTTGTGGACTATTGGTTATGGACCCGACCTTGGTAGAAGCTCGTCACTACTTTCAACCTACTGCTAGGTTTGTTACTTACTCACTACATGGTGTCGGTTGTACTGATACTACACTTCTGCACATTGAGTGCAGATGTTGGCTGCTGTTGTTGCTGTNGTCTGGTTAATGAGTTTGGACTCAGATAGACTAAGTGATTGCATAGTAATTGTGACTGCGAAAGGGTATAACAAGATACCAGATTGAGGCTAAGCAGGTGGGTTATCCCCTGCGGAGTAATCTACATAGGAGTATTCCTTATGATGTGAGTAGAGAGTTTCTTTTCTGCCGACGGGGTGTATGGGTGGAGATTTGAATCTAAATCTGGTTGAGAAAGTTGACTTGTGTGTTAAGAGGATGAATACGAGCTTAGCGGATGATTGAGGTATTTTTATGGTGTGTGTTGTATGAACTTGGGAAGAAGTTTCATTGGACTGACTGTGGCATTATGGCAGTAAGAAAGTATTGGTATTGTGAGTTATAAAATATTTTAATCTATGGCTTTGAGCCAAGTGGGGGAGTCTGCTATTGACAATTGATTTCATGGTTAGGTGTTAAATTTTAATTTTAGTGTGAGGCATACTTGTGGGTTAGCTATGACTTGCAAAAATTGAGCCAAGTGGGGAGGTTTTTACTGATCTATTTGAAAGGAAGAACTATTATTTTGAAATCATGATTTGGCTGAGCATTTTATCTCTGAGTTACTTCTGGTATTATTTGCTTTATGTTGTTACAGATTGTTGTGGACTATTGGTTATGGACCCGACCTTGGTAGAAGCTCGTCACTACTTTCAACCTACTGCTAGGTTTGTTACTTACTCACTACATGGTGTCGGTTGTACTGATACTACACTTCTGCACATTGAGTGCAGATGTTGGCTGCTGTTGTTGCTGTGCTCGATGGTTGCGGGACTTGAAGATATACCTGCGTTCCTGTGGTAGCTGCCGCTTGTTCAGGGTAGCCTTAGATTTATAAAAGCTCTGTTTATGTATTATTCAAACAAACTATGTATTTATTTCATTTCCGCTTTGTATACTCTATTCTTAAAAGCTGTTGATTTGTACTACCACTTCTTGGAGAAAAGTATTGGTTTTAGATATTTTCTTTTAATTAATTACCTCGTTAATTTCATGGGAATCGGATAGTTGGTAATTGGCTTACCTAGCGGGTTGGGTTAGGTGCCATCACGACTAGTTGGATTTTGGGTCGTGACAACCAGAGTCTAATAAAAGGAATACATGAATTGTTTGACATAGGGGAGAATAGAGGGGGACTCCTAGGTCTGCGGATGCGGCAGATGGTCCTTGAAGTCTTCGTACAACAGCAAGCACTCTCAGCTAATAGCGGGGCTGATAAGAAGTACCTGAATCTGCACACAAAAACATGTGCAGAAGAGTAGCATGAGTACACCACAATGGTACCCAGTAAGTGCCAAGCCTAACCCCGTTTGAGTAGTGATAAGGTCAGGTCAGGCCCACTGGTAAATAATAAATAAGGCAGGAGAATATACAGTATAATGAGAGACTAAAATTTAGCAAAATGAAACACAGCAAGGCAACAGTATAATACACAGGGGTAAAGAGAAGGGGATCTCCCGAGATACCGTCTCGTAGTCCCAAAATAAATAAATAGGGAGAACTCCCGAGGTACCGCCTCGTAGTCTCAAAAGTAAATATACAGGGAGAACTCCCGAGGAACCGCCTCGTAGTCTCAAAAGTAAATGTGTAGGGAGAACTCCCGAGGAACCGGCTCGTAGTCTCAAAAGTAAATATGCAGGGAGAACTCCCGAGGAACCGCCTCGTAGTCTCAAAAGTAAATGTGTAGGGAGAACTCCCGAGGAACCGGCTCGTAGTCTCAAAAGTAAATATGCAGGGAGAACTCCCGAGGAACCGCCTCGTAGTCTCAAAAGTAAATGTGTAGGGAGAACTCCCGAGGAACCGGCTCGTAGTCTCAAAAGTAAATATGCAGGGAGAACTCCCGAGGAACCGCCTCGTAGTCTCAAAAGTAAATGTGTAGGGAGAACTCCCGAGGAACCGGCTCGTAGTCTCAAAAGTAAATATGCAGGGAGAACTCCCGAGGAACCGCCTCGTAGTCTCAAAAGTAAATGTGTAGGGAGAACTCCCGAGGAACCGGCTCGTAGTCTCAAAAGTAAATATGCAGGGAGAACTCCCGAGGAACCGCCTCGTAGTCTCAAAAGTAAATGTGTAGGGAGAACTCCCGAGGAACCGGCTCGTAGTCTCAAAAGTAAATATGCAGGGAGAACTCCCGAGGAACCGCCTCGTAGTCTCAAAAGTAAATGTGCAGGGAGAACTCCCGAGGAACTGCCTCGTACTATCAAAAGTAAACACACAGCTCAAACCGATAAATACAACAGTTAACAGCAAGATTTCTACTGTTATACTGATAAAGAAAAAGGAAAAGCAGGAAATCAACTAGGCATGCTTCACAAAGTTCAAATAAGCAGCTAAAGCACATAGACATGCTATATTAGACTAAACAGGATAACTACACCNCATGTGCAGAAGAGTAGCATGAGTACACCACAATGGTACCCAGTAAGTGCCAAGCCTAACCCCGTTTGAGTAGTGATAAGGTCAGGTCAGGCCCACTGGTAAATAATAAATAAGGCAGGAGAATATACAGTATAATGAGAGACTAAAATTTAGCAAAATGAAACACAGCAAGGCAACAGTATAATACACAGGGGTAAAGAGAAGGGGATCTCCCGAGATACCGTCTCGTAGTCCCAAAATAAATANTAAAGCACATAGACATGCTATATTAGACTAAACAGGATAACTACACCTACTAGAATAGCTCAATTAAGAATGAAAACAGACTAATACTCATTTAAACGGTATAACTCAAATTAAATGAAAAACAGGTTGCCACTCAGTAAAATAAATCGGGTTTTACAACAAATAGCCCGTGTATGTACTCGTCACCTCACGTACACGGCGCACATATATCACAACAGTACCAAATCCTAAGGGGATTTCCCCTACACAAGGTTAGGCAAGCCACATACCTCGAACCAAGCTCAATCAATCGGTAGCAATTCCTTTTTCACGATTATCCGACTCCGAATGGCCCAAATCTAGCGAAAATCAATTACATACCATAAATACAACTATAAGAAACTAATCTAATTAACGAAATCAAAGCTAAATCAAGAAATTAGAAAATCGCCCCAAAAGGTCGACCCGGGCTCACGTCTCAGAATCTGGTAAAAGTCAAAAAATATGAACACTCATTCACTCACGAGTTCACTCGTACAAAAATTATCCAAATCCGATATCAAAATCTCAATCAAAACCCAAAATTATAAATTATGAACACTCATTCACTCACGAGTTCACTCGTACAAAAATTATCCAAATCCGATATCAAAATCTCAATCAAAACCCAAAATTATAAATTATGAACACTCATTCACTCACGAGTTCACTCGTACAAAAATTATCCAAATCCGATATCAAAATCTCAATCAAAACCCAAAACCTTAGTTGAAGAACTTCTTCCCATTTTCCCTAAATTTTCCACCCAAATCCGAAATTAAAAGATGGAATTAGTGATAAATTAGTTGAATATAACCATAAATGGGTTAAGAATCGTTACCCAAAAGATTCCTCTGAAAATCTCCCAAATTATCTCCCAAATCTGAGCTCTCAAAGTCCCAAAATTGAAAATGGGATAAAACCCACGAACTTGGCTTTTTTTGCATAGCGATTTTGCATTTGCAGGCCTATAATCGCACCTGCGATGCCGCACCTGCGAAAATTCCATCACAGGTGCGGACTTAACTTAAGTGCCCTGGGTCCGCATCTGTGAGAGGAGCGCTGCACCTGCGGATGCGCTCCTGCGACTAAGGAACCGCACCTGTGACCCTCACTGCTCTTGCGCACAGACCAACCGCAGAAGCGAGGCCGCTTCTGCACAATTACCTCCGCATCTGTGAACCCAGCTTGGGCTGCCAAATCCCACATCTGCGGTCCTTCATACGCACGTGCGAGTCCGCACCTGCGGTCTCCCCACCGCAGGTGCAAAAACACCAGAAACCAGAAACTTCTGCAAATACACAAGTCCAATTTTCCATCCGTTAAGCATCCGAAACACACCCGAGGCCCCCGAGACCTAAACCTAACATACCAACCGGTCCTAAAACACCATACAAACTTAGTAGAGCCCTCGAATCAAATCAAACAACGCTAAAAACACGAATCACCCTCCGATTCGAACTTAATGAACTTGAAACTTCAAACTTCTAGAACCTATGCCGAAACCTATCAAATCATGTCCGATTGACCTCAAATGTTGCACAAAAGTCATAATTGACATTACAGACCTACTCCAACCTCCGGAATCAGAATCCAACCGCGATCTCAAAAAGTCCACTACCCGTCAAAATCTCCAAAAATTTGACTTTCGCCAATTCAAGCCTAAATCATCTACAGACCTCTAAAACACAAATCGGACACGCCCCTAAGTCCAAAATCAACCAACGGAGCTAACGGAACCGACAGAACTCTATTCCGGAGTCGTCTTCACACAGTTATGACTACGGTCAAAATCCTAAGGCTTAAGCTTCCGTTTAGGAACTAAGTCTCCCAAAAATACTCCGAAACCAACAACAAAATCTCCCGGTAAGTCACATAAGCAGAAAGAGATACAGGGAAAGCAGTAAATAGGGGATCGGGGCTATAACTCTCAAAATGACCGGCCAGGTCGTTACATCCTCCCCCTCTTGAAATAATCGTTCGTCCTCGAATGAGCATAGAGACATACCTGCCGTGGTGAAAAGATGAGGATAACGGCTGCGCATATCCTGCTCGGTATCCCAAGTTGCCTCCTCGACCGGCTGACCCCTTCACTGAACCTTCACTGAAGCAATGTTCTTTGACCTCAGCTTTCGGACCTACCTGTCCAAAATAGCCACTGGCTCCTCAACATAAGATAGATCCTTGTCCTACTGGACTGAGCTGAAATCCAGCACATGAGACGGATCACCATGATACTTCCGGAGCATAAAAACATGGAATATCGGATGAACTCCTGCTAGACTGGGAGGTAAGGCAAGCTCATAAGCAACTTCCCCAACACGCCGCAACATCTCAAAGGGACCAATGAACCTTGGGCTCAGCTTGCCCTTCTTCCCGAACCTCATAACGCCCTTCATAGGCGAAACCCGGAGCAAGACCCGCTCTCCAACCATGAATGCAACATCGCAAACCTTCCGATCCGCATAACTCTTCTGTCTGGACTGGGCTGTGCGAAGTCGATCCTGAACCATCTTCAACTTATCCAGGGCATCCTGAACCAAGTCTATACCCAATAATCTAGCCTCGCCCGGCTCGAACCAACCCACTGGAGACCGACACTGCCTACCATACAAAGCCTCATATGGTGCCATCTGAATGCTCGACTGATAACTGTTGTTGTAGGCAAAATCCGCAAGTGGAAAGAACTGATCCCAAGAACCTCCAAAATCTATCACACACGCACAGAGCATATCCTCTAATATCTGAATAGTGCGCTCGGACTGTCCGTCCGTCTGAGGGTGTAATGCGGTGCTCAACTCCACTCGAGTACCCAACTCACACTGTACGGCCCTCCAGAACTGTGATGTAAACTGCGTACCCCGATCAGAGATGATAGATACCGGTACGCCATGAAGCCTGACGATCTCGCGGATATAAATTTGAGCCAGCTACTTGGAAGAATAGGTAGTCATCACAGGAAGGAAATGAGCTGACTTGGTCAACCTATCCACAATCACCCAAACTGCATCAAACCTCCGCTGAGTCCATGGGAGTCCGACAACGAAATCCATAGTGATCCGCTCCCATTTCTACTCCGGAATCTCTAACTTCTGAAGAAACCCACCTGGTCGCTGATGCTCATACTTCACCTGCTGGAAATTTAGACACCGAGCTATATACTCCACTATGTTCTTCTTCATCCTCCTCCACCAGTAGTGTTGCCTCAAGTCCTGGTACATCTTCGCGACACCCGGATGAATGGAGTACCGTGAGTTGTGAGCCTCCTGGAGAATCAACTCACTCAAACCATCTACATTGGGCACACATAGCTTGTCCTGCATCCTTAATGCACCATCATCCCCAACAGTGACCTCCTTAGCATCAGCATGATGGACCGTGTCCTTAAGGACAAGAAGATAGGGGTCATCATACTGATGCTCCCTGATACGATCATAAAGAGAAGACCGAGAGACCACACAAGCCAATACTCGACTCGGCTAAAAAATATCCAATCTCACAAACTGGCTGGCTAAGGCCTGAACATCCAACGCCAATGGCCTCTCTGCTGCTGGTAGATATGCGAAACTCCCCAAACTCTCTGCCCGGCGACTCAAAGCAGCGGCCACCACATTGGCCTTCCCCGGATGGTACAAAATGGTGATATCATAATCCTTAAGTAGCTCCAACCACCTCCGCTGATACAAGTTAAGATCTTTCTGTTTGAACACATGCTGCAAACTCCGGTGATTGGTGTAGATCTCACAAGGGACACCGTACAAATAGTGCCGCCAAATCTTCAGGGCATGAATAATAGCTGCTAACTCAAGGTCATGGACATGATAGTTCTTTTCATGCACTTTCAGCTGTCTGAACGCGTAGGAAATCACCCTACCGTCCTGCATCAACACCGCGCCGAGACCAATCCGCAACATATCATAATATATAGTATCTGACCCCGAACCCGTAAGCAATACCAATACTGGGGCTGTAGTCAAAGCTGTCTTGAGCTTCTGAAAGCTCTCCTCACACTCCTTTGTCCACCTGAACGGAGCACCCTTCTGGGTCAGCCTGGTCATAGGTGCTGTAATAGATGAGAATCCCTCTACAAAATGACGATAATACCCCGCCAAACCAAAAAAACTCCGAATCTCCGTAGCTCATGACGGTCTAGGCCAACTCTACACTGCTTTCACCTTTTTTGGATCCACCTTGATCCCATCACTCGATACTACATGACCCAAGAATGCCACTGAGTCTAGCCAAAACTCACACTTTGAAAATTTTGCATATAACTTCTTTTCTCTCAAGGTCTGAAGCACAGTCCTCAGGTGCTGCTCATGATCCTCCCAAGTTCGGGAGTACACCAGAATGTCGTCAATAAACACGATGACAAAAGAGTCAAGATAGGGCCGGAACACAGTGTGCATCAAGTGCATAAAAGCTGCTGGGGCATTGGTCAGCCCAAAAGACATCACAAGGAACTCGTAGTGACCATACCGAGTCCTGAAAGCAGTCTTCAGGATATCTGGCTCATGAATCTTCAACTGATGATAGCTGGAACGTAAATCATTTCTGGAAAACACCCTGCCACCCTGCAGCTGATCAAATAAATCATCAATACGAGGCAATGAATACCTGTTCTTCACTGTAACTTTGTTCAGCTGGTGATAATCAATGCACATACACATAGAACCATCATTCTTCTTCACAAAAAGGACAGGAGCACCCTAAGGTGACACACTGGGCCAAATGAAGCCCTTATCAAGCAACTCCTGTAATTGCTCCTTGAACTCCTTCAACTCAGGAGGAGCCATACGATATGGAAGAATAGAGATGGGCTGAGTGCCCGGCAACAAATCAATGCCAAAATCAATATCTCTGTCGGGTGGCATGCCCAAAAGATCAGCTCGAAACACATCTAGAAAGTCCCCCACTACTGGGACTGACTCAACTGTAGGTGCATCAATACTGACATCTCTCACATAAGCTAGATACGCGTCACACTCATTCTCAACCATTCATTGAGCTTTAAGAAATGAAATAACTCTACTGGGATATACTCTAAGGTACCTCTCCACTCTAATCGCAATAAACCTGGCAACCAGCATCACAGTCTTAGCGTGACAATCAAGAATAGCATAATGGGGCAATAACCAGTCCATGCCCAAGATAACATCAAAGTCTACCATACTGAGCAATAATAAATCGGCTCTGGTCTCAAAACCAATAAGAGCAATCAAACACGACCGATACACGCAGTCCACAACCAGAGAATCTCCCACAAGAGTAGACACATAAATAGGGGAACTCAAGAAATCCCGAGATATGCCCAAATGGGGGGAAAATAAGAGGACATATAGGAATATGTAGAGCCTGGATCAAATAAGACCGACACATCTCTATGAAAGACCGGAACAATACCTGTAATAACAAAGTCAGAAGAAACTGCTTCTATACGAGCCGGAAGAGCATAATATCTGGCCTGGCCTCCCCTTCTAGGGAGACCTCGATCTCCCCGACCTCCACCTCGAGCTAACTGAGCAAGTGGGGTGGTAGCTGGTGCTGGAATCATAGCCTGAGGACCCGGTGGAGCACGCGGTGGCTGAGAAGTCTGTGAAGGTGCACCCCTCCTAAGTCTAGGGCAATCCCTTACCACATGGCGAGTGTCATCACACTCAAAACAAGCTCTCGGAGGGCGTGGCTGCTGTGATTAGCTCGGGCCAGGTCTGCTGGACTGGCCGCTAAAAGCACCCCGTGCAGTAGCCACACTAGATACTGGCGGTGCATAATAAGGCTCCTGGGGCCTAGAAGGGGCTGGAATACCACTAGTGGCTGGAAGAGCTGAATGAACGGGGCGACTCACATAACCCCTACCATGGCAAACTGTGGCTGGGGCATGAGTACCACTGTAAGTGCCAGATTGGGAGGATTGAGTAATTGGGAGGAGTGAGTGGATTGATATTCCAAGAGAATGAACATGGCTTTATCGTCGCATTGCATTACAATTGGCATGCATACTTGACATACATGCATAGAGATGCATTTTCTCATGCTGTACGGTATAGTGACACTCATGACATTCACACGCGCATTGACATGTAGGCAAAGAGATGTATTTTCCTCATACCATTTGAAAATGAAATATTTACCTGTTGAAAGTTTTGGGAAAAATAACAGTTTTACAAACTTACTCATATGTTGGTGATTTCGGTAAAAGATTTAGGTTTTCACTAATATACTTGAAAAGTATGCCTATTTTCCGTAACTATGAACGAGCTGAGCATTATATATCTTAGTTACTTCTTTTATCACTTTTATTATGTTGTAATTAACTGTTGTTGGCTATTGGTGTTAGACTCCGACCTTTGTTCCACCTTGTCACTACTTTCAACCTAAGGTTAGGTTTGTTACTTATTGAGTACATGAGATCGGTTGTACTCATACTACACTTTTGCACCTTGCGTGCAGATGTTGGATGCTGATGTTGCTGTGTACGGCGGGAGTTGGATTTGAAGACGTACCTATGTTTCGGTCATAGCTGCCTCTTGATCTTGGTAGCTTTAGAATTTTAATCTATTCATCTATGTTTCTAACAGATGATGTACTTTATTTCATACCAGCTTTGTAAATTCTACATCATAGAAGCTCATGATTTGTACTACCAGTCCTTGGGAAATGTATAAAGATTCAGTTATTTTATCATTCATTTGTCTAAATAAATCTCATTAAATTGGATAGTTGTTAATTGGCTTACCTAGAGGGTTGGGTTAAATTGGATAGATTTAATAAATCTCATTAAATCAAGACGCGCGAGATGGTATCTTTGGAGCATCGTATGGCTTGCTCGGCATTGGTATTGGCTTGTTCGAGGTAAGTAACTCTTCTAATATTGGAGCTGAGGGTATGAACCCTGAATATACGTGTTATGTGTTTGATTTTGAGGTGACGTATATGCTAGGTGACGAGCGTGTGGGCGTGCACCGTGTGAAATTTGATTTCCATTATTTTTGGGGTACTGTGTAGTTACCTGAACTTGTCTGAAATCATGAAATCTCTACGTACTAGAGTTATTGAGCTGTGATTATGTTAGAAACCATGTCTAGGCTACATGCTTATCCTGTTGGGACCCACTGAGGTCATTTCTATTGTTGAGTAATCTGCTTTCATTGCATTACATACTCAGTCATATGCATTCATATGCATATCATATCTCAGTCTCTGTTGTTATTTATTGATGTATCATATCGTTGTTTTCAGGCTAGTATGATGACATTGTGAGCCCGAGAGACTGGAGAGATTGATGACTGAGTGAGGCTGAGGGCCTGGATGTGAGGATGATTATGGGATCAGGCTGTACGTCGCAGCGAGGCTTACTATAGCACGTGAGTTGTTCGTGCAGCACGTGAGTTGTCCATGCAATTCCAGATATTGATATTATGGAACATGATTTGTCCATGCAACACGTGAGTTGTCCGTACAGATTATAGCGCTTGTGATGTAGGAGCCCCTCTGGAGTTTGCACACCCCCGATGAGCGCAGGCACCTACTGAGTGCGAGTGCCGAGTGCCGAGTGCTGAGTGACTGGGAGGACGGAGTGAATTGATACTCTGAGAGTATGTATATGATCTTTATCACACATCTCATTTGGCATGCACACTTGACATACAGGCATAGAGATGCATTTTTTATCATGCTATATAGTATCACGTCATTTATGACTTCTCATACATTTTTACATATGGGCATAGAGAGGCATCTTACACTTCCTATCTGAAAGGAAATATGGAACACCTTATTTATTATTGAAAGGATGTTTTTGGGAAAAATCACAGTTTTCAAACTTACTCATATTTTTGGCTTTTTCGGTAAATGATTTGAATTTTCACTGAGATACTTGAAAAGAAATGCCTATTTTTCTGGAACTGAGAACGAACTGAGCCTTTTATTTCTGAGATACCCGTTTGTTACTTGTACTATGCTGTTATGAACTGTGGTGAAATATTGGTGTTGGACCCGACCCCTTTTTGTTAGCTCGTCACTACTTTCAACCTAAGGTTAGGTTTGTTACTTATTGAGTACATGGGGTCAGTTGTACTCATACTATACTTCTGCACCTTGCGTGCAGATGCTGGTTGCTGATGTTGCTGTGTTCGATAGGAGCTGGATTGAAGATGTACCCGCGTCCTGGTTGTAGCTACCTCTTGTTCGTGGTAGCTTTAGATCTATAAAACTATGTTTATGTACTTTTCAAACATACTATGTATTTATTTCATTTCGGCTTTGTAAACTCTATTCTTAGAAGCTCATGATTTGTACTACCAGTCCTTGGGGAATGTATAAGTTTCAGATATTTCTTTACTTAATCACTTTATTAATTGTTATTGGAACTGGTTAGTGGTTAATTGGCTTACCTAGCATCTTGGGTTAGGTGCCATCACGACTAGTGGATTTAGGGTCGTGAAAGGTGGTATCAGAGCTCTAGGTTCATAGGTTCTACAAGTCATGAGCAAGTGTCTAGTAGAGTCTTGCGGATCGGTATGATGACGTCCATACCTATCTTTGAGAGGCTACGGGACATTTAGGATATACTTCCCATCTTTCTTTCCTTATCGTGCGACATTGATTCAGCTTGAAGCATAACTCTTTGAATTCCTTCCATGCACGTATGCGCAAATGAACGCTTGGTATTAGCTGTGCAACGACGACTTGTGATTCCATGGTTGAGTTGCAAGATGTGATTTTGGCATGCTGATGAAGGGCCAGCCTGGAGGGCTTGAGGCCTGGTTTTGATGGTAGCTTGAGCACAGAGATTTCGGTTGCGTGAGCACGTATTCTTGGGACTTATATGTCCGCTGGTGTCCCTGTTAGAGGAATTTGTGATTGGATGACTATGGGGTGAGTATGATGTGACTGCGAGATGTATTCAGATTGTTCAAATGGGACGAGAAGAGTTTAATGGAGATGTAGCAAGGATTATTGGGTGATTGATTTCTCTCTTGATTTGGCGTATGGTTTCGAGTTATGGGTGTGTTGAGGGATCTCTCATGTTGTTTAGTTGTGGAGTGAAGTAGATTTTCATGTCGTGTTATGAGTTCAGACTTAGGAAGATTAAGTGACTGCGTGCTAGTTATGACTGTGGAGGGGTATAGAGAGATATCAGTTTGAGGCAAAGCAGGTGGGTTACCTCTGCGAGGTGTCATGAGGTTGTGTGGTCCCTATGATTTTTTGTAGAGAGTTATCTTTTACCAGGCTGTGGGAGGAGCACAAACTCCCACTACTCCCGCCCCGGAGCTGATGGCTCCCCAGAATCAGGCTCCAGCAGCCCCGCCAGTTGGGGTAGTTCAGCCAGTTGTTGCAGCACAGACCGGTGATAGGCTCGCCATGTATTTTGAGGCCTTATTGAGACTGGATAAGTTTACTAAGCTCTTTCCAGTTAACTTCAGTGGTACACCTTCTGAGGACCCATAGAATTATCTTGAACACTGCCAAGAGGTGCTGCGAAATATGGGTATAGTTGAGACCAATGGAGTTGATTTTGCTTTATTCCAGATGACGGGTTCCGCCAAGAGGTGGTGGAGAGATTATACATTGACCCGACCAGTCGGATCACCTACACTTACCTGAGAGCAGTTCTCTCAGCTATCTTTGGAGAAGTTCCTCCCTATCACACTGAGAGAGGAATTCCGCAAGCAATTTGAGCGTCTACAGCAGGGCAGTATGACTGTTACTCAGTATGAGTCTCGTTTTGTGGATTTGGCCCGTCATGCTCTCCTTTTACTACCTACAGAGGGATAGTGAGTGAGGAGGTTCATTGAGGGACTCACACACCCTATCAGACTTCAGATGGCCAATGAGACCGTAGGTGAGATTTCTTTTCAGGCGGCTGCTAATGTCGCAAGGAGGATCGAGATGGTTCTTGCACAGGAAAGAGGAAAGAAGTCCGATAAGAGGCCTCATCAATTTGGTGGTTACAGTGGTGCCTCGTTTGGAGGCAGGGTTAATTTTGGTAGGGGTCATCCTCCCAGACCGTTTCATTCAGCACTTCGTGTATCTCCCGGTGCTTCAGGGAGTCACGGTCCTATTATGCCTTACTCTGGGCAGCCAATATTCAGTGACATTTAGCTCCTATCAGTGCACCACCACTCCAGAGTTACTACAGTGGTTGTCCGGCCCATATGGGTCAGCTTCAGCTTCAGCAGCCATGACATCAGGATGGGTGTTATGAATGTGGGAACATTGGTCACATCAGGAGGTATTGCCCTAGATTGGCGAGTAATAGATCTCGGCAAGATTCTCGTTCCATCATACCGGCACCGGTTGCTTCACCGACTGCTCAGCTAGCTAGAGGTAGGGGTCAGGCAGCTAGAGGTGGAGGTCAGGCCATTAGAGGTAGAGGTCAGACCGTTAGAGGTAGAGGCCAGCCAGTTAGAGGCCGTCCCAGAGACGCAGTTCTGAGTGGTGGGGTCC
>AWOL01S0044331.1:0-38353 GCA_000715115.1 Nicotiana otophora | reverse complement strand
GCTTGTGTTATAGACTTTGGAGATTCTTGGGATCATTGCTTGCCACTTGCGGAGTTTGCTTATAATAATAGCTACCGGTCAAGCATTTAGATGACTCCATATGAGGCATTATACGGAAGGCGATGCCGATCGCCAGTTGGTTGGTTTGAACCCGGAGAAGCTCGGTTGTTGGGTACCGATTTGGTACAGGATACCTTGGATAAGGTCAAGATTATTCAGGATCGACTTCGCACCGCTCAGTCTAGGCAAAAGAGTTATGCGGACCGTAAAGTTCGTGATATTGCATTCATGGTTGGAGAACGAATATTGCTCCGGGTTTCACCTATGAAAGGTGTAATAAGGTTCGGAAAGAAGGGCAAGTTGAGCCCTAGGTATATCGGACCCTTTGAAATTCTTGAAAGGGTGGGTGAAGTAGCCTACAGGCTTGCATTACCACCTAGTTTATCAGCGGTTCATCCGGTGTTCCATGTGTCTATGCTCCGGAAATATCATGGTGATCCGTCCCATGTGTTAGATTTCAACTCAGTCCAATTGGACAACGATTTGACTTACGAGGAGGAGCCGGTGGCAATTCTAGCCCAGCAGGTCCGACAATTGAGGTCAAAGAGTTATCCTTCAGTTCGGGTGCAATGGAGAGGTCAGCCGGTAGAGGCATCTACCTGGGAGTCCGAGTCGGACATGCTGAGTAAATATCCACACCTTTTCTCCAGCTCAGGTACTTTTTCTAACTCCGTTCGAGGACGAACGTTTGTTTTAGAGGTGGAGAATGTGATGACCCAAAATGTCATCTTTAAATTTAATAAATAATTTTGTGTTCTAAGACCTCGAAAAGTATCATGTATAATTTTTTGATTTGCGTGCGCAGTCCGTACAATTTTCCGAAAAGGTTTTATGTGAAAAATAGATTAAAATGTGAAATATAGCTTTAAAACTCAACTGAGTTGACTTTGGTCAACATTTTTAGCAAACGGATCCGGGTCAGTGTTTTGTCAGTTCCGATAGCTCCGTATCGTGATTTGGGACTTGGGCTTATGCCTAGAATTTAATTTGGAGGTCCCTAACTTAAGTTATGACCATTTAACGGAACTAGCAATTTAAAGGCTAAATATTTCAATTTTGACCACGGGGTTGACTTTTCGATATCGGAGCCGGAATCCGATTTTGGAAATTTCAACTGCTCCGTTATGTCAATAATAAACCTGGTACCGGTAACAAACCTCATACAGACTAAAACCTTGTTCTAAACCTTTGTACACAGCCAATGATGTAAGAAACATGCTGAAACTCATAACCACTAATCAGATCAACAAGTCGTGGAGCTCTCTCGCCCAACAAGAACCATAGCCCAAATTCTAAGCTGACTAGTGACGTTATTCTTCCAAACATACCTTAATTAAATCCAATAGCACTCATTCTAGGTCCAATAACCCTATCTCATCCAGTACAAGCTACTCGACCGATATGCCACACAAATACTATCTACAGTCCCATACCATGCAATCCGTGCACCAAACAAGCAACAACTCGAATATACCTAATGATGGAAAGAGAATCAAATGAGAGGATCATCCCGCAAGCTCAATAGATACCACAACAAGCGCACTGCTATCCCATCACACAAAGGAGAAACAAAACACATGAGATAAATAAAAAGGATCATATCCCAACATAGCTCCGCTGCGATGCATGACGCAATCCAAATACCGGTCCATATGAAATACCTCGAGCCATGATGCTCATAACTAATAACCATATGTATATCAACAACAAATACGCGATGTACATGATCACAACCATGGATAAACGGATAGCACAATATACCACAAATAGGAAAACCATAACCAAGGCGCAATCAACCATTGAACACCCCAAGAGCCATTTAGCTCGAATTCAACAACAAGGCCCAAACAGAACCACATAATGCGTGTAAATAGTCAACAGTATCACAACCATCGTAGCATAGAAGAGCAACACCCCGAACATATCATGCACGAATACGATCAACTCTAACCGATGACACATCCTTCAACAATAGCTATGTTGAGTAATGTCATGCCCCAACTCTAGGGAACGCGACAAGCGCTCAACCAAGATATCACAGTCAAGCAAGACTACTTGATGCCTTCTACCTAACCTTACACATGAATAGTGTGAGGATAATACCAAGAGTTAGGAAAACGAGAGAATAAAATGTACACACCCATTTCATTACTTATAGAAACTTCATTTATGATTTCCAAAATATTATAAGTTCATAGTTTAAAAGTGGAAACATGTTTCACAATTACAACAGTTCTAGTTTGTTACCCAATCAAAATACAACCCACAACATGTTTATGGAGCCTCTAAGAGAACATGAGTACCATATGGAATTGCCGGTGACAAGGCCTTGACAATACCTCAAAAGTAATGTACATGAAGAAAATACAACATATGGGCCCCAATATAGAATAAGGCTCACCAAAAGCCGCTGATGAGAGGGTATGATACTAACAACGATCAGTGCCACCTGCTGCATAACCACCTGTATCCATTAAAAATGCAACGCCCCCGACAAAAGGGACGTTAGTACATATGGAATAGTATTAATATGCAAAGCTAAATACCCTCTCATGGAATGTAATGCCAGGATAAAGGATGAGAAACATGGGAAACAGTAAGTAAATCAATCATATTTAAATGCCAAATTAAAATATAACGCTTCAAGTGAACATTTTCATTCTAGGTTGTGAGATCCTTAGTACAGACACACCACCATGCCCATGGCATGGAGTCCGATCCCCTCCCGATCTCCTAAGCCATCACACCCCAATTCATGAGGGTTGGTATAACAACACAATACTACCATGTGCGCGACATGGTGTCCGATCCCTGCCCGATCGGCTAAGCCGTCTCACCACAATGCCGTGTGGATCGACATGGTCTTTGATATCTATCATCTCATCCCAATCAAGGGGAATAATCACATTATAATATAATGGGGACTCACCCCTCAATAAACTCCTACATTGGCACGTGTAGTTTCGGGCTTGGGCATTCATGACCCAGACTTCCTCGGTGACCTAACGATACTCCAAAAAATATTTGTCATATAAAAGAATTACATATATTTCATAGCCTTTCATACTTGCTTTCATTTCAGTGGCACTCTTGGCCTCACATGTAAATCATCGTTCTTGGCACAACGACCACATTTCATATTTCATACTCTTATTCTTTCAATTTCAAGGATCATCATAAGTCATAAACATAAAGAACATTTGGAAATCATGATTTTAAATACACGAGCAATAATGGTCTTAAACATATTAAATTTTATTCCCAAAAGAGGGCATAACGATTTGCAATTGAAACATGAATTCAAGTCACAAGCACAAGATACAATAACTATATTTCAAACATTTTCCCAAAAAAGAGTAACATGATAGGGAAATTGGAACATGAATCAAATCATAAGCCTTTGGGCAAGCTAACCATAGAGGCAAACTGTAATGACAAAAATAGGAACTTGACCAAACCATAATCAAAGTTTACAAGCAATTCATGTAATCCGATTCTACGGAAAGAGTTTAGCCAACATACCTCATTTGCGCTTTTCCTTAGAATTACTACAACGTTCCTCCTACTCTTAGCAACTTCAATCTATAGTAACATCACCAAATTTAACAATGATTAGGGAGGTGCTCATAGGTTTAGCACATTTTGGTATTTCTTCCAACATCAATATATGAAATCTATTAGAAAGTTCTATGATGAACATCCTTCATCCCACAACCAACCCCAAGTCAATAATTCACCCAAATTAGTTCAACAAATTCCATACCACCATCATTGGCACATGCATTCACAAATGACTACTCCTAACCCAAGAATTATGCCTCCCATTCCTCACATTTAACCCCAAATTCGAAATTGAGAGTTAGGGGAAAGACCTTACCTCTTTTGTAGAAGACTTTGCAAGCTCTCCTTGATGAATTTCCAATGCTTTGAGCAAGAAATTGAAGTGTGGAGATGTTAGTGCTTCTCCTTCCGTCTCTAGCTCCCTTCCATTTAAAATATCATATCTTTGCTCCAAAATGACCCCTATATGTCTTTTTATTAAAATTGGGTCGAGTAAAATTCCCAATTTTTCAACCTCTAAGCCGGGTCTGCGAATGCATACTGGACCGCAAAACACATATATGGTCCGCAAAGTGGACCACAAAATGGTCCTCCAACCTGAGCTGGTCTGATCAAATCTGTGACCGATTCTTCGATCCGCAGATCTATTCTGTGGTTGCACATTGGACCGCAAAATCGCGTTCCAAAATTTCCAGGGCTGATTATCCGACGGATGTACGGCTCACAAAATGGTTATGTTGTCGCATATTAGACCACGAAATGACATTCAAAATTGAGCTTCTTCCGTTCAAATTCGCGATGGTTCTTCTGCCAGCGGAATTGATCTACGGTAGTATAGTGGACCGAATAAATGCCACGTTCTGCAAATATTTCCACCAACTCCTACAATCCTCCAAAATACGTTAGCCTACCTTAGCACCATATACCTTAAATCCTTGGCAGATTTTTATGGGGCCTTACATCCTCCCCCACTTAGGATCATTCATCCTCGAATGAGGGTCAAGGTTTTCCATAGACACCCAATGTGACTCAACTCTTCATTCACACACCAGTAATTCCAAATTTGACTAACTCCTCAATTTTCCAAATATTTCGGCAAAGTTTCCCCTGTATTTGGGCCTATCCACCTGTCAGAGAGACCTAGAAACTAGTCCTAACAACATACTCATAACACATCGACGTATCATAAAATGAAAACAACACCAACCATAACACCATAGGCATTATTATACCAAAAAAGGGCGTTTAGCATAAACTCTACAGGTTGAACATAATTCATAGAAGGTAAGATCCTTACATTCCTTTAAAACACAACAATAAGGTTGCACAAATAAGTGAGGCTATTTCTTCCTCATCTCTCCCTCGGCCCCCCAGTGGCCTCTTTAAGTTGTTGGTTTTTCCATAACACTTTTACGGAGGCAATCTCTTTATTCCTCAACTTTCGAACTTGTCTATCAAGAATGGCAATCAGAATCTCCTCACAAGTCAATTCTTCATTAATTTCAATAGTCTCTACCAGAACAATGAGTGACAGGTCTCCAACTACCTTCTTCAACATGGACACATGAAATGCCAGGTGCACCAAGGACATCTCTTGAGGTAACTCGAGCCTATAAGCTAATTGACCAACCCTCTGCAAGATCATGTACGGTCCGATATACCTCAGACTCAATTTCCCTTCCTCCTAGATCGCATTATACCCTTCATGGGAGAAACTTTCAAGAATACCCAATCATCCTCCTTGAACTCCATATCTCTACGACGCACATCCGAATAGGACTTCTAGTGACTATGAGCAGTTTTCAATCGTTCCTTAATAATCTTGACCTTCTCCATAGCCTGATGCACGAGGTCTGGCCCTATCAGTTCTGCTTCTCCAACTTCACACCAACCAATGGGAGATCTACATCTTCTTCCATATAGAGCTTTGAAAGGCGCCATCTGAATGCTGGAATGATAGCTGTTGTTGTAAGAAAATTCTATGAGCGACAAATGATCATACCAGCTACCCTTGAAGTCAAGAACACATGAACGCAACATATCCTCAAGCATCTGAATAGTCCACTTTGTTTGCCCATTGGTCTATGAATGGAAAGCTGTACTGAGATTCACCTGAGTACCCAAACCTTGCTAAAAGTTTTGCCAAAGTTTAGTGGTGAACTGTGCCCCTCAATCTGAGATGATAGAAATTGGAGTGCCATGCAACCTAACAATATTATTGATGTACAACTTAGCATAGTATCCTGCTGTGTCTGTAGCCTTTACAAGCAAGAAGTGTACTGATTTCGTGAGTCGATCCATAATTACCCAAATCGAATCAAACTTACGGGGCGTGCGAGGTAGACCTACCACAAAGTCCACATTCATCCTCTCCCATTTTCATATTGAAAGTTCTATGTTTTGTGCTAAACCACCGTGCTTCTAGTGCTCGACCTTCACTTGCCAACATTTTGGGAATCTAGCCACAAAAACCGCTACGTCCCTCTTCATGTCATTCCACCAGTAGACTTCCTTAAGGTCATGGTACATCTTTGTAGAGCCTGGGTGCACGGAATACTTGGAGCTGTGAGACTCAGTAATGATTCTCTCTTGGAGACCATCTATATTTAGAATACATAATCGCCCTAGATACCTTAGCGTACCATCATTCACGCCAAGAGAAAAAGCAATGGTCTTATGTTTATGAATCCCCTCATTCGACTGCACCAATAGCGGATCATCATATTGCTTCTTCTTGACTTCCACTACGAGTGATGATTTAGCCCTATTTTGCCCAATCATCCCACCTTCGCTAGAGTCAGTAAGCCAAACTCCCAAACTAGCCAACCAGTGAACTTCCTTGGCCGACGGCCTTTCATATGCCTCCAAGTGAGCCAAACTGCCCATATATTTCTGGCTAAGAGCATTTTCCACAACATTAGCCTTTCTCGGATGATATAGAATATCGATGTCATAGTCCTTGAGTAACTCAAGACATCTCCTATGCCTTAGATTCAACTCCCTCTACTTGAAGATGTATTGAAGACTCTTATGGTCCGTGAATATGTCCACATGGACCCCATACAAATAATGATGACAAATCTTCAATGCAAACACCACCGCCGCAAGCTCTAATCATGTGTTGGATAATTCTTTTCATGATGAGCGCGACCGACGCTCAATCAAGATATCCCATTCAAGCAAGCCTACTTGATTCCTCCTACCCAACCATACCAAAGTCCTACCCTTGAATCATCACAATACACAACAAACATATTCGTACCCTCCGGTAAGGTTAACGTCGGTGCCGTAGTCAACCTTGACTTCAACTCTTGAAAGCTCTGTTCACAAGCATCCGACCATTGGAATTTAGATGCCTTTTGTGTCAATTTAGTCAATAGAGAGGCAAGAGAAGAGAACCCCTCCACAAATCTTCTGTAATATCTGGCTAACCCCAAGAAACTGTGAATCTCTGTCAGAGTCATAGGTCTAGGCCAATTCTTCACATCTGCATTCTTATAAGGATTAACCTTGATTCCTTCACCGGAGACAACATGCCCCAAGAAAGTGATCGACCCGAGCCAAAACTCACATTTCAAAAACATTCCATACAACCTCTGTCGATGTAGAGTCTGCCAAACAGCCAGATAATCGGTGTGGTCCTCTCGACTTCGTGAATACACGGGGATGTCATCAATAATCACTATCACAAAAGAGTCGAGGAAAGGCTTGAAAATTTGATTCATAAGATCCATGAAAGCTGCTGGGGAATTCGTTAGCCCAAAAGACATAAGCAGAAATTCAAAGTGCGTATATGGGTCCTGCAGGCTATTTTCAAAATATCCTGCTCCTTGATCTTCAATTGGTGATACCCCGATCTTAAGTCAATTTTGGAGAAGTACTTAGCACCTTGCAACTGATCGAACATGTCATCTATGCTTGGCAACAAGTACTTATTCTTGATTGTGACCTTGTTTGCCGATAGTCGATACACATCCTCAATGACCCATCCTTCTTCCTTACAAAGAGAACCGGTGCACCTCAAGGTGACACACTCGGTCAAATGAAACTCTTCTCTAGCAAATCCTTCAATTGCTCCTTCAATTCCTTCCATTCCGCTGGAGCCATTCTATAGGGTGGAATTGATATAGGCTGTGTGCTTGGCAACACATTGATCCCAAAATCAATCTCACTATCTGGTGGGATCTTAGGGAGCTCATCAGGAAAGACCTCTAGAAATTCATTCACAACTGGCATAGACTCGAGGGTTGGTGCCTCAGCATCAATATCCATGACTCGGACCAAATGGTAAATTCATCCCTTACTGATCATCTTTGCACCCTTAAGATAAGAAATAAACCTACCCTTTGGCACGACATCGTTCCCTTTCCATTTGAAACTAGCTCATTTAGAAACTCAGACCTAACGATTATGGTTTGGCAAAACATGAGTTAAGCCAGTCCATCCCCCTTATTACATCAAAATCCACCATCACCAATTCAATGCGGTTGGCCGTGGTATCTCGGCCATGCACTGTGACAATACAATCCCTATAAACCCGCGTGGCCACAATAGACTCACCAATTAGAGTAGATAGAGTACGGCTCACGAAGTAGTTCCGGTTCTATCCCGAATTCCATAGTAACATAAGGGGTGACATATGACAAGGTGGAACCGGGATCTATAAGAGCATACACATTATGAGGTTGGACAGTCAATATACATGTGATAATATCTGGAGAAGCCTCTGAACTCTAGCGGCCCCTCATGGCATAGAACCTACTAGATCCTCTAGGACTCTGTGCACCACCCCTGGCTACACCACGCCCTGTAAGTATCGGAGTGCCTTGAGTTGGAGGAGGTGCTGCAGAAGTAGTTGCTGTTGAACTGGCCAGCTGCGCAATACCCCTACCGACATTCTGACGGAACGAACAACAATCTCTATGAATATGGCTTCTAAGACCACACCTGGAGCATATGGGAAGGTCCATTTAACAGACTCCTGAGTGCATCTTCCCGAACCTAGGGCAAGAGGGCCTCCCCTGTGGCTGAAATCTCCCACCCGACTGACCCTGCTGTTAAGATCCCCTACTGCCCTGACCGGGCCTTAAACCACTCCAATGCTACTGATCGGGCCTTGATGGCGAGGCACTAGCTGAAGACTGAGCAAACGACTGGGTCGGTCTAGATGACCCTCCATTGAATACTCACCTTCCACAACTACCACCACTAAAAGAACCACCAAAGCTGCTCGCGGACCGAACCTTCTTGTTGCCCTCGTGCTCCATTATATTCTTCACTTTTCGGGTCCCCGTAGCTTGAGAAAATGCCACCATCTTCCCATAGTTCATATCAAAATTCAAGGCGGCTGTAGTGACCTCATTAATAACCAAAGGTCTAAGGCCCTGCACGAACCTGTGAACCCTATCCTCCATCACGGGCAACATATAGCTAGCATCCTTGGAAAGATTTTCTAATCTTATATAGTAGTCCCATACACTCACACTACTTTGCTTCAAGTTCTCAAACTCAGCGGCATGACCTTCTCTAGTCTCGACAAGCAAGAAATGATCAATGAGAGCATTCACAAACTCACTCCACTTCGCCGGAGGGCTCCCCTCTTCACGGGATTTCTCTCACGATTTGAACAACGAAAGCTCCACTTCCTTCAGGAAATAGGAGGCCAATTCCACAGCTTTTGTCTTAGTGGCACGCATCACGCGAAGGGTCTTCTGCAGCTTATCAATAAATGCCTAGGGGTTCTTCTCGAGCTTAGTACCCGTGAATACCGGAGGATCCAATTGAAGAAACCTGTTCACCTTAGAACTAGCTGAATTCCCTTGCTGGCTAGAGAAAGTGGGTGTACCATTCAATCTCTGGGCCTGGGAAGCCATTATCTGAGTCAACATATGTATGGCTCTCCTAAGGTCCCCATCAGAAGCACTAGGACCGAAAGTTGAGGCTGGAGGTGGACCTGGAGTATCAGTTGGAGGGGGAATCAGTGAATTCTAAGCAGGATTAGGAATCGGCGCATTCTCGGCAGGAGTAGTAGAATCAGGAGGTGTTTTGGTTGGGGAATGTCTTTACCCCTCGGATTCTCCCTCGTCATATCAGGTATAGTATTAACTGCCACTCCTGGGGTGGCATTGGAGCTTTGGACACTCCTCGCCTTCTTCTTAGATGGCATGTACTGAAAATTAGAACAATGCACGAGTTAGAAAGGGGAACGGTCTTACAATCAGCTCTATTGCACGATCTAGAATATCAAAGAAGGGTGACATTCCTAAATGCCCAAATAGTCTCCTAATTATAGATGTGGTCGACAACACACCGATTAGAAGGACTCTACTAGACACAACTACAAGACATCCTAGGACACTTCAAAACCTTAGGCTCTGATACCAAGTTTGTGACGCCCCAACACTGGGGAGCGCGACCGGTGCTCAACCGAGATATCCCAGTCAAGCAAGCCTACTTGATGCCTTCTACCCAACCTTACCCATGAATAATGTGACGATAATACCAAGAGTTAGGCAAACGAGAGAATAACATGTACACACCCATTTCATTACTTATAGAAACTTCATTTACGATTTCCAAAATATTACAAGTTCATAGTTTAAAAGTTGAAACATGTTTCACGATTACAACATTTCTAGTTTGTTTCCCCAATCAAAGTACAACCCACAACATGTCTACGGAGCCTCTAAGAGAACATGAGTACCATATGAAAATGCGGGGGACAAGGCCCCGACTATACCTCAAAAGTTATGAACATGAAGACAATACAACATATGAGCTCCGCTATAGAATAGGACTCACCAAATCCGCTGAGGAGAGGGTATGATACTAATAACGATCACTGCCACCTGTTGAGGAACCACCTACATCCATTTACGATGTAACTTCCCTGGCAAAAGGGACGTTACTACATATGGAATAATACGAGTATGTAAAGCTAAATGCCCTCTCATGGAGTGGAATGCCAGGATAAAGGATGAGAAACATGGGAAACAATAAGTAAATCGATCATATTTAGATGCCAAATTAAAATATAACGCTTCAAGTGAACATTTTCATTTTAGGTTGGGAGATCCTTAGTACTGACACACCACCACACCCATGGCGTGGAGTCCGATCCCCTCCCGATCGGCTAAGCCATCACACCCCAATCCATGAGGGTTGACATAACAACACAATACCACCATGTACGCGGTATAGCATCCAATCCCCGCCTGATCGGCTAAACCGTCTCACCATAATGCGGTATGGATCAACATGGTCTTTGATATCTATCATCTCATCCAAATCAAGAGGAATAATCACATTATAATATAATGGGGACTCGCCCCTCAATCAACTCCTACACTAGCACGTGTAGTTTCGGGCTTGGGCTTTCATGACCCAGCCTTCTTCGGTGACCTAACGATACTCCCAAAAACACTTGTCATATAAGATAATTACATAAGTTTCATATCATTTCATACTTTATTTTATTTCAGTGGCACTCTTGGCCTCACATGTAGATCATCGTTCTAGGCACATCAGCCATATTTTGTATTTCATACTCTCATTCTTTAACTTTCAAAGATCATCATAAGTCATCAACATAAAGAACATTTGGAAATCATGACTTTAAATACATGAGTAATTAGGGTCTTAAATATATTGAGTTTTTTTCCCAAAAGACGGCATAATGATTTGCAATTGAAACATGAATTCAAGTCACAAGAATTAGATACAATAAGCATATTTCAAACATTTTCACAAAAGAGGGTAACATGGTAGGGAAATTGGAACATGAATCAAATAATAAGCCTTTATGCAATCTAACCATAGTGGCAGACTGTAATGACGGAAATAGGAACTTGACCAAACCATAATAGATGTTTACAAGAAATTCATGGAATCAGATTCTACGGAAAGCGTTTAGCCAACATACCTCGTTTGCGTTTTTTCTTATAATTACTACAGAGTTCCTCCTACTCTTAGAAACTTCAATATATAGTAACATCACCAAATTTAACAATGATTAGGGAGGTGCTCATAGGTTTAGCCCATTTAGGCATTTCTTCAAACAACAATATATGAAATCGATTACAAAGTTTATGATGGAAATCCTTCATCCCACAACCAACCCCGCGTCAATAATTCACCCACATTAGTTCAAGAAGCATGCCTCCCATTCCTTCCATTGATATGTAGAAGACCTTGTAAGCTTTCCTTGATGAATTTCCAAGGCTTTGAGCAAGAACTTGATGTGTGGAGATGGTAGTGCTTCTCCTTCCCTCTCTAGCTCCCTTCCCATCTCTTAAAATATTAGATTTTTGCTCCAAAACGACCCTCATATGTCTTTTTATTAGAATGGAATCGGGTAAAATTTCCCAAATTTTCAACCTTCGACCCGGGTCTGCGAACGTAGACTAGACCGCTATTTAGATATGCAGTCCGCAAAATGGTCCTCCAAAACTAGGATGGTTTGATCAAATCTGCGGTCTGCAGATCGATTTTGCGGTTACAGATTGGACCGCAGAATCTCCTTCAAACATTTCCAATGTTGATTATGCGATGGATGTGCGGCCCGCGAAATAGTTATGCGGTCGCATATTGGACCACAAAATGACCTTCAAAATTGAGCTACTTCTGTTCAAATCCGCGATGGTTCTGCGGCCAACAGAACTGATCTGCGGTTACATTGTGGACATCAGAAATTCCATGTTCTGCAAAATTTTCCACCAACTCCACAATGCTTTGCAAAACCCAAAGTGGAAATCATCTACAATCCTCCAAAGCACATTAGCCTACCTTAGCACCATAAACCTCAAATCCTTGGCAAGACTTTTACGGGGCCTTGCAAAGTAAACAAATTCGACCTCATGTAGAATGCATATCCTCAATAGGCCTACATGTGGCCTCTAGATCAATTTCGATCCTCTCGAAATATATAGATAACCTTCGAGAAGCCTACAATAACCCATCCACAATAGATACACTCAACCATCAACCTCTTAACATACCTTCAGTGTCCGCAACCAAGGAACAATCTGCCTATGAGAACCCTCATAGTCTTCAAATCCCTAAAATACCAGAATCTCCATGACTGATCCCAACTCCACCACTCAAATGATTGATGTATTCCTTATACGCAATCATCTCATGAGAAATACTTCCATAATTCTTTCGTGCCACATAAAAAAATCAGAACATCAACAGTCGATTAACCAAGCGATTGTTGTATACCAATCCAGCATATGTGAATCCAAAATATAGTGTGCTTTCTGAAATGTGTACCTTTCTCCAGTGATATCAGATAGTGCCAGCATACTTCTAAATATCTGAAATCATCCATGCTGTCTAATACTCATGATCTTCCCCTCGAACAGGACCTTAACCTCGAACCTGTAACCTCAATCCCACAAGTCGCACAATATCCATCATGCCATCATATGAAACACGAGGACCCTATTATCAACTCTAACTCATAAGTAGGATACATTCTCCATTAGCCAAAAACCTACCACTAGACCCCCATCCATGAGAAAATAACAACGCACAACAAACTCCCCATGCTTGTAGAAAATATCCATCTCAAGCCGTGGTCGACACCATCGAGAACTCATCGAAATACATACGCACATATCCAAGCCATCACAACTGAATCCCTCTAAGTTAACCAAGTTACATAGATCACCAAATGCAAGAGCATTTCCACAACACACCTACAAAGCCTCGCCACACCAAAAGAACAGATCATTTCTATTACCATGCTAATCCAAACCACTACCAAACTGGCCTATTTCTTCGAACCCCTATCGACTTGCATTCAAGTTAACACTTCTCCTTGCTAGTACACTACGATCCTTAATCCAAAGCTTACCACAAGAGATCCTAGTATGAAACCTCCTCGTTCGAAGGCCCAAAAGCCACTGTATTCCCTCTTAGGTACCTAAAATTACCTCATCCGATATACCCACTCTGAAAGGGACCTTATGTGACTCTAACATTGTTTCCTTAACCTCTCTAATAGTGAAATATAGAATCTATAATGATACAGAAATACCACGAGTCTCGACACTATCCCATCCAAATCTCAGATCTTAACCATTTACAAATCCAGAAATTCCTCCAATACTACATATGAATCTTGCCAATAGAATCTTCTCAAGAGTAATACACCTTATTCTAATCTCAAATGTACCTCCAAAACGAGCCAAATGACATGTGCTTCATTAGCACAAAAACACCTCAAGAAGTAAGCCACATCTCTAAGAAACAAAGTGAATCCCTACTCCATGCATACTCCCTCTGCCACGAATAACAAACCCGAGTCATTACAAGATTTTCAGTATTCATATGAAGTATAGCACATCATGCATCCAGGAATTCCATTTCTCAAAGTCATCCTCAAGGCCAACCTCTTCAAGTCACAACTGATCCTCAAATATGCCTCAGACCAAAATTAATATAACATATAACCATGCAATCTGATTGTCGATAGCAGACTCCTTCACTTGGCTCAACTCAAGCGGTTTGTAATTTCGATATTCCTGCATCAAGATATAAGAGTTTTGATAATGTTGCGCAAATCTAAAACAATCAGCATATCAGAATCTAAAGCCAACTTCAAAAAATCCTCTAGAGCAATCTTGAAGGCGTCTAATTTTGCATTTTGGATTTGTTTTTGATATTGAAGTCTATTTTTGAATAATTAAAATATTTATTATTTTGACTTTCCCACAACAACATATGAATTTTTGTTATAAGAGCGTTGATCTGCTAAATATGAACGCGACTAAGATAAAAGTAACGCAAAAGCAAAAGAGAAACAGTCTTATTTATGATTAAATAAATATCCGCTAGGTCAATGCTAACATAAAGATAAAAAGAGAGATAATTCTAATAATCTAATCAAAATAGAACTTGTAGTTGATCAATTCTTGATAGCTACCTTTCAAGTTCTTCTTTTGCTCCTTCATATTGGCCGAATCATCAACAATTAGCAAATTTATGTTGTCATATGAAGAGGTCTCAATCTCGACAACTGAAACTTTTGATTGAATCTCTTCAACCTCATTTAGTATCGCTTGTATAACACATTCAAGATTATCCTTCTCTTGTTGTGGTGTTTGCAACCTCTTCACAACTCTCCTTAATTTCTTAACACTAAAGGAAACTTTATTGACCTTCTCGCTTGCTTCATGTTTTAACGATTCAAGATGCTCCTTAGCTTTAGAATCAACTCTACCTTCTTATCTTCACTCTTCTTATCTGCCATATTGAATCATTCTTGATCATATGAAGTATCTCTCTAATTGAGAAAGATCCAAAACATTCGCCTTCTTCATATCCTCAAAATCTCAGTGATTTGCTTTTATAATACGAGAAAAATTCTTCATGTGTTTTGGAGAGTCTGCCGCAAATATCCCCCAAAGGCCCAAGATGAATGTCTTTTTTTGATTAAATACATTGCCTTTTCCATCAAGAATAGATACTTTTGCATTTGTCATTGGTAGGACGCGAGTTATTTCGTTAGGAGTTGGTCTTTTTGGGGCTTTGTTATAAGGAGTAGATGATATCTTTTGTCCTTGTTGAATAGTTAAAGATGACTTCGCTTTAAAATATAGGCCCTATAATATATTCATCACTACTTGCGGCTTCTCATGTGGGGATGCTACTGGATGCCCAGTGGCATTTAGCCGCACAAAAAGGTTAAAGAAAGAAAATAATTTTAGTAATTCATCTGCTCATAGGTTAAAAACAACGAGAGAGGAGAGGTTATTTTATTTTTACCTCTTTGTTACAAGTTTTATATGTTCTTGAGGTACTATTAACAATTGGAACCTCTACAATCTGTATTGGTTTATGCCTTTTCTTTTTCCAGCATTGATCTTCATCTGTACTTTAACTTGTATCTTGAGGAACTCACTTGCTAAATGGAAGAACTTAAGGGTGTTTCTCTATATCTGTTGAAGTGCACACTACCTCTTTCATAGCTACCTTTGAGGATTTAAGCTTACTCTTTTGATGTTGTGTAACTACTTTTGGGATTGGAGCAAGTGGTTCATTGACTTTTGGGAGCGTCTTTCCAGCACTTTGATCTTTATCCCCTAAAGGATTAGTCAAGTTTGGCCCAACATTGTCTCCCAGAGCTTGCAGATTATCCTCAAGAAACTTCTTATGCTCTTTCTTCCACCAAGACAAATAATTAATAGAGAAACACTTTTCCACAAGATCTCTCGTTAGGGGAAAAATCGCACACGATATAGACCGATACAGTGTACAAATCCTCCGAAATTTGAGTCCTTCATCTGAAGTCATTCTTTAAAAAACCAGGGATGTTTTTGATAAAATCCAAATTGACGACCAATCGATGCAGACTATATGGCTCGATAATGAATGAGTTGTAATACCTCAAAAGGAGATAGTAAAAACATAAAATCATGGTAATTTGACTCCAACTATTGAGCAGCCTCGTTTTCGTATAATAATAAGCATGAGAATTAATCAACATCGTTGGTGTCCAAACTTGTCACAACCCGAAATCCCAACCACGGGGCCATGATAACGCCTAATGTCCACTTGCTAGGCAAGCCAACATTAGCTACACATGTATTTACAATAACAATTTTAAAAGGATATTAACAAGAAGATGAAGTTGTAGAACTTTAAAATACATAATAAATTCCATACACGTTGTCTAGTCTAAACCTAGAATCTGGTGTCACAAGTACAAGAGCTTCTAAAAGTACTACAAATAAGGTCTGAAATGTAAATACAACTGTCATAATGAAACAAACATTATGAAAGATAAGAGGAACTTCATGGTCTACGAACGTCGTGCAGCTCTACCTCAAGTTTCCGGATAATGACAGTCCGAGCAATACCTCCATTAAGCGCCACTGGGACCAATACCATAATTTGGATAAGAGGTGTAGATGTGTAGTATGAGTACAATATACCTCATCTACTCCGTAAGTGCAGAGTCTAACCGCGATGAAGCAGTGACGAGGCTAACAAGGCACTCACTATAAACCTGTATGAGTATAAGTAAAAACAATAGCAGAACATAGAAGCGTCCACTAACATGAAAACCGAAATAGAAAATACATAATAGAGGGCCCCAGAATATCATCTATGCTCAAATTCACAATACACCACAGATACAAAATCGATATCCGTTGCGGCGTGCAACCCGATCCCAAATATATAACATGTACGTACATTACTACAATCAACTATGGTGTATTTCACAATGAAACATAATAAGGGAATAAAATAAATAAAAACATAGGGCGGATAAAAGCGACTATCTAACAACATATAGAAAACATATGGCAGGTAAAGGCAGTCAATAATTGAAGACACAGATACATGGAAACATATAGCAAATTAAGGCATGTAATGAATGAAAGCATGAATTTGACAATTAAAGGAAAGTAACAATTAAAATATTTAACACTTAGTAACATGGAATAAATGAAGGCATGAAGTAATTGAAGACAAACAACTAAGTAGCCCACCCCGCATGCTTAACCGATGACAACATATATACACTCATCACCTTTCATATATATCATCCCCACATATAAATCAAGTAGCAAATAGACCAATCAAGTCCTAATTCCCTCATGTCAAGGTTAACCACGACACTTACCTCTTTCTAGAGCCAAATTAGTAATCAACCATGGCTTTTCCTTTAGAACAAGCCTCCAAACCAACACAATCTAGCCAAATATAGTTCAAATAATTCGAAACATGCTTTAGAAACTACCCACGAGTAAAAAAATATTCAATGTTTAATGAAATTGAAAAAGACGACAAGAGTTAACCCCGGGCCCGCTTGGTCAAAATTCGAGATTCGGACCTGGCATATGCTTATCTAGTTCCCAACGTTTGTAACTCAGATTCAATATTTGTGAAATGCTATGATACACTTATCTGACCTTAACATAAGATTATATCTCTATTGAACCTTAATGAATGAATACCTGGTTGTGTGTTTACTAATTAAGGAAGAAATCTCCCGCTGAAGTCTTTGTACAATGTTTCTGTTTAAGTGTGCAGTTAAATGACTTAGATTAGTGATCATCTCTTTCTGTAGTTAGCATGTACATAGGGGCAAATTTTATGATGAACTACTTGTGAAAATTACAGTTGTTTAGTCATGTTTTGAAGAAGAAATTATCTGTATATGAATGGTTGTTAATTATATTCTCGATTCTTATGTCTTTCAAGAATTCCTGAAATCCCATGGTTATGTTTGGTAACATTGCTTTAGACTTGGACTGTAGATAAAAATAAAACTTGAAATTAAGTGAGTTATGAAAAGAATTTGCTTGTCCTATTGTTTTGATCAAATAGGTTCTCTAATCTCAAATGCTATTCTGTCTATATAGATCTATTTCTTAAAGTGGAAGCTTACTTGTGATAAGTGTTTGAGTTTATTTGGCCAATTTGTTTGTTAAGCTTAAGTCAATGATATTTGTGTCTAAACCTCTATAGAGGAACAATGATTAATAGTTGTTGTTATTGGCTACAAGGGGTCTCTAACTGGTACAAGCACTGCTCGGGGCCCTTGAGACCCTTGTGAACTCTAAAGTGCCAAGGACTCAAAGGGAAACCTTGTGAGGGGCATATGGTTCACTCTAGTTGATGGAATAGGCTTTGATTAATCTGAGGGGGATTATCACAAATATAACCTTGACTTGCTTCGTTTGCTTAAGATTGAAATTATGTATTTATCCCCCGCACTTCTTCCTTTACCCTTTATGTGAAAATACTAATTGAATTTTCCCCTTTTCTTTTGCATGAGTACCTTGGGCCAGTGGAGTTCAGTTTGAATTCTATCCCAAGTTCAACGAACTGGGCCGCCATTCTCCTTGTCGCGTTATTGTTGCTGATGCCTGCTGCTGTTGATTTTTAATGGGCCTGATGCGTTGTTAGCCCATTACAAGAGTCTAGCCTCCTACCTTATACTACTGCCGTTTGTTACCTCATCTTTGTATACTTTTGTTATGAAACTGGCTATTATTATATGCTCTTATCTTTACTTTGATTAATTGGCTTGGAAATTATCGTAGTATAAATAATCATGTAGGACAAAAGGCAAATGCAATTAAGGTAGCTTTCAACTTGTAAGTCTAACAACCTTTAAAGCTTGAGTATGTATCAGCTGGTTATCAATTAATTCTATTTCTACCACGACCCAAAATCCATTATTGGCCGTGATGGCGCCCAACGTCGTTGTTAGGCAAGCCAACTGTGAACCATCTAAATAATTATTTATTTTATTACTTTTGAAATCATAAATTTTATTAAATAAGAATTTAATGCATTTAAAATCAATGATACATACAATATTAGTAAAATATAAAATAAAATGCGACAATATTAATTTAAAACCATTAACATCTACTAGAATATCCCAAAAACCCGATGTCACAAGTGCATGAGCATCTACTAGGAAGTACAATAATAATACAATATCTATCTGAAATGTAAAATAGACAGGATAACATAAATGAACATGATGGAGACTCCATGTAGTGCGGATCGTATCATAGGATGCAGCTGACCTTAAAGTCCCCTAAATAGTTGCGCCCTTGCGCCCAAATGACCCAAAGAGATATACCTGCACAATAAGTGCAGAAGTATAGCATGAGTACGTAAATCAACGCATACCCAATAAGTATCTAGCCTAACCCCGGAAAAGTAGTGACAAGGGATTGACTTCGACACTTACTAGTTATCCAATAAATCAGTATAATAAATTATAAATAGATATAATTACGGGTCACGTGTTTGCAACACAATAACTCGAACATAAAAAAATCATGATTGTTACCAGCAATCAGATATCCCGCCAAACAACTTAGGGTATCAAGATTCGACCCAGCATCATCTCTAATCGAATTACATTCACAGGTTTGGGTAATTAAACGAACAAGATGAGTTCAGGTAATACAATTATCGCATGATATAGTCCTAAGTCTACCCGTACATAAGCATGATTTTAGCTACGTACAGACTCTCGTCACCTCGTGCATATGTAGCCCCCACAACAAATAGCACATAACAAATACATTAGCTATGAGGTAATTTCCCCCTCGCAAGGTTAGACAAGAGACTTACCTCGCTCCAAAATTCCATAACCGACTCCAATGCATCTCTAACACCATATACAAATTCCGAACAATCCAAAACTAATCAAATAATATGCAAACCAATCAAAATATACTCCAATACTCGTAATTTAACAATTTATAACAATTCCCAACTCCGCTCAAAAAGTCAACAAAGTCAACTCCCAAGCCCACGTGTCGAGATTTCAAAAATTATCAAAAATAAATATTACCCATAGCTTATATATCTATATCCAGAAAACCATCCAATTTCGTCCATGAATTGACCCTCAAATCAAGGATTTATCATTTCTCAACTTTGGGGCTCAAAATCTAAATTTCTACCATCCAGACACGAATAAAAATAATAATTAACGAAAATAATTATGGAAAAACATCAAAATAAAGGTTATATATTTACCCACTGTTTGAGACGAGAACAACGTAGTGAAAATCACCTCAAACAGAGCTCTAGAACTCAAAATATGCTCAAAATACTAAAATGCTCGGTCTGCCCATTTAAAACACTACCCAGGTAATTGTTGTACTTTGCCTTCGCGGGAAGCCTTTGCGTTCGTGAAGAGAAATATTTCACGTTGACCGGTCAATCCAGAATTCCTTCTTTGCGTTCGCGGGACCACTCTCGCGTTCGCGAAGAACAAAAGTTCGCACCAGAAACCAACAATCTTTCCAGGCACTGAAATTGGCATAACTCTCTCATACGACCTCGGAATTCGACGATTCTTGTTGCTATGGTTCCGTAAGTACGATACGGATCTAATGGTTTAATATAATCTCAAATCAAAGGTCTTTTTTCTCAATATAGTACCCTTTTTTTCCCACAGAAGCGATGTCGAAACGTCAAATAAGAGCATGACAAAACCCACACCCATACGAAAACACACCCGAGGCCCCCGAGACCCCGTCCAATCACACCAACCAATCCAAAAATATAACACGAACCTTCTCGAGGGTTCAAGTCATACCAAATAATATCAAAACTATGAATCACAAATAAATCAAGCCTAATGAACTAATGAACTTTTAAATTTCTAAAACTCATGCCGAACCGTGCCAAATCAACTTGGAATGATCTCAAATTTTGCATGCAAGTCCCAAATAACACAATAGACCTATACGAACTCCCAGAACCACAATATGGACCCAATAGAAAAAAAGTCAACTCTCGGTCAAACCTATCACCCTTCCAAATGTTCAATCTTCCAACTTTCGCCAAAAAGTATCAAATCAACCTATGGACCTCCAAATCCAAATCCGAACATACGCCTAAGTAAAAAATCACCATATGGACCTAACAGAGCCGTCAAAACTCCGATCCGATGTCGTTTACTCAAAAGTCAAACCTTGGTCAACTCTTCCAACTTAAAGTTCCGAATTGAGAATTATTCTTCCAAACCAACTCTGATTTTCCCGAAAATCTAATCCGACTATACGAGTAAGTCATAATACATAAAGTGAAGCTACTCAAGGTCTCAAACCGCCAAACGATATGCTAGAGTTCAAAACGACCGGTCGGGTCGTTACATTCTCCCCCATTTATACATACGTTCGTCCTCGAACATGCCAAGAACCGTTCCAATGTTGCCCAAAATCTATGTTTAATACCTCGTGCACCCACCCGTGCCACCACGACCCATACAAGCACATTAGCTCGAGTTAGACTGAAGATCCTTCCTGCTATCTCAGCCCACATGCCTTAAGAACAAATTTCCAACATCCAGAATTTTGCACAAGGTCTGACTATCATACGTACACCATATCAATCTCAACACGATGTACCAAAGCATGATCATGCACCCATGCGGAAATGACACAATACACCACATAATTTGTATGCCCATAATAATATCCTCCAACCACAATAACTGACAATTCATGAACCCGATGCCAGTAACATACCTCATAACACATACAAGCCTCGTGCCAACCCTCACAATACTTCAACGATAAAAGAGATGTGTAGAAACTCATAACCACCTGCCAAATCAATAACTCATGGAGTCTCTCGGCTTGAAAAGAATCATTGCCTCATTCTGAACTGATTAGTAACAATTTCCTCAAATATACATTATATAAATCCGATTGTACTGATTTCAGTTCCAACAACCTCGTCTCACCCAGTACAAGCTTCTCGGAAATAAGCCACCTCAAACGATGCCATCAATGCGCCAACATGCTATAGCTCAAATATGACCAATAAGGAAAAATGAACTCTGGTAAAGAACTACCTAGCCCGCATAACATTCAAATCAACCAGACAAACTCTATGAACCTATCTCAAGAGTAAGAACCGAAACATATGAAATAAGTATAAGGAACCATGTGACCCAATCATAGACGGTAGGCTCCCCTATTTAGCTTTAAGCCACAATCATATAAATCCAGAACCCACAATGACTCCTCCTTCTCAGTTACCATGATCTCACACCGTTACTCATCCAAATTCTCACAAGCTCTTGTCTCACCAACCGTCAGATACATCGAATTACCAGCCCCAAATGTACACTCAACCTCCTAGGAGTCGCAACATCTTCTTTACACGATCCAAGCCCATATCGTAGTACATGCCTCCCACTTGATAAAAAGTAGAACCCTTCATAGGAACTTCACCAGAAATCACACAACTGCTAACCTGCTCACAGGAGATAGCCCACTTGTGTAATTCCATATCGACATCTTCTAACGACATTGCCCTGGTTACAACCACAACGAAACCAGAAGATCCTCCTGAACCCACACTTGCCCACCATCTATAAGAGTCCGTTCATTTTCATTAATACCCACTAAGGATCCAACAACACGTTCTAGAACTCGAAGTCATGTTGCATCCCAAAATGATGATCAAGCATTCACGTTCCTCTACTTTCTAGGCTAACTTTTCCCTTAACATTCAACCTTCCTAATACAGAAACCACTGCCCCAAACATAATACACAAACTTAGTCATTTGTCAACCATGACCCTAATCACTCTAAACTTTCTCAAAGCATGTGGTTATCCTACCACCAAAAATCTAAATGATACACTTCCACTCCTATTCCGGTTAACCCATCTTCCTAAGCAACTACTCGATCTCTGCTGCTCATACTTGACTTACTAACAATTCAACCACCTCAAGACATAACCCTCCATGTCATTTCTCATTCTTCGCTGCCTACATGGTATTTTAAATCATGATCCATCTCTGAAGCACCCGAACAAATAGATTACCATCAACTCTAATCCTCCTTAAGATCATTTTCCTCGATCCATCGACACTAAAAACACCGATACGACCCTGAAGTGGCAACATACCGTCATCCCCGATAACTTCTTTTTAGATAACATTTTACAACACCGTGCCCCAAGGCAAACAATTAAAGCTTTTGTCACACCTCTTTTTTATGGGTAAAAGAGTTTTTCCAATTAAAGTGACATTATTGATATGGGATTTTTATTTATTTTATAGAGTCGCCACTTGGAATAAATTAATTTTGGTGTTCCAAATCACCTATTTATTTAAATCCTAATTTAAGAACATTTGACTCTATTTATGGTCCGCGAACACAAAAGACCGGGTAAGGAATTATGTTAGCCCGGGAGAAGGTGTGACGAACTCCCGGATTCCGTGTTTTTAGCACGGTCGTAACGAGCTCGAAACATACACTTAAACTATGCTCGCTAGTCAAAGATAATATAGTATACTATCGTATCCACATGGATTGGAGTTAAACAGTATTATCGTAGTTTCTAGCTTGATTGCTATCCGGGGGAATCAAAAACCGAGATTTATATGATTAATAACTAAAATTGACTAAGAATCTAAAGATATTAACTAATGACAATCGAAACAAGGAATAAGCAAAGAAGGTTATCAATAGGAAAAGTTAGGGATTGATAGGATAGGTGCAAGATAATTGTTTGGGAACTAAATCTAGATAATTCACTTCTAATGTTTAAGTGAGTGCCTCGAATTCACTCAATTATTAGTTCTAACATTCAGAAAATACTCCTCTCTCGATTAAGTCTTAACCTCACGAGATGAACAAATTTAAGCATGTCAAGATATGCAAGAATGCGTAGTGGATTGGTCTTTAGGAAAACCTCTTTTGATTATTCTCCTAACTAGGTCTAATTAATGATTCAACTAGCCTCTCTCGATTACTTAGAATAATCTATGAACTAAACCAACAACATAATGCAAAAATATCACAAGTTATGCCTCTCTCGATTACATGAACAAGTGAATATAGATGCAACAATTAAATCATCCAAAAACGATTCAATACATAAAACTAGAGTTATAATCCACAAACAATCATAAATACACCAAATCCATCAAAACCTAAAGGAACTTACTCCTTAGATATAGAGAAATTTGTCACAAATAAAGTTAAAGTATAGGAAAACATAAATTCAATCCAAACTCGGGTCTTGAGTGAGAAAGCAATAATGAAATCCTTGTGCTTTTGCTCCTCCAACTCCTCCTTAGCTTCCTTAGGTCTAAAGTATGTCCAAAAGTCAAGAAAATAACGTTTTCCATGTATTTACACAAAGTAGGTGTCACGCCCCAAAATCGGGGAGCGCGACCGGCGCTCAACCGAGTGAACCCGGCCGAGCAAGTCTGTTAAATATCCTTCTACCCAAACTCATCCATGAATAAGGAAAATACATATTTTCGTTAATTAGACAATAAAGTGATCATGTCTACAATACCAATTCATTACCATTAGTTACTCTGTTAATAAGTCTCAAAACACACACACACATACCACTTCGTGGTTCAAAGTGGAACAAGTGATTTAATCACAACATAACTTGTTTAACATTCCCAACACCCATACACAACCCACACTTAGTCTACGGAGCCTCTAAAAATACCAAAGAGTACAATGAAAATGCCGACAACAAGGCTCCGGCTATACCTCAAAACACTTATGAAACAAAATATGCACAACCCCGGAATGAGATGGGGCTCACCAAGTCAGCTGGGAAGAATGAGCACTACTGTCACTGGTTAGTATTCTCTGATGTAGAACCACCTGCATCCATTAAAGATGCAGCGCCCCCGGTAAAAAGGACGTTAGTACATGTCGAATAGTACTAGTATGAAAACCAAACACCAATTTAAGAACTTAGAAATATAGTATGAATATGATGAATCAACGCTACAATAGAATAGGATAGATAGACGTTTAAACCAAAGCGATCTTATCAAGCATTAACATTTATATAACTTAAGATGAGATCCTCTGTAACCATTTTCACACAAAGCGGCTTCGCCGCCTCACCCCAATGTATGCAGGTGGAGGTGTAAGCACAATACCAAAACTCTACTCAAGCGGCCCTGCCGCCTCACCCCAATGTATGGGGGTGGAGGTGTAAACACAATACCCATTTCACACAAAGCGGCCCCGCCACCTCACCCCAATATATACGGGTGGAAATGCATCAAGGATACTAATACCTACACAAAACGGCCATGCTGCCTCACCCAAATATATATATGTGGGTGGTGGTGCAACAACAATACCAAAACCATACACAAAGCGGCATTGCCGCCTCACCCCCAATGTATGTGGGTGGAGGTGTAATCCCAATCACAATCTCTTCACAATTTAGCATAATAATTTCCACATAAATCATGACTTGGAATCATAACATGTAGATACACAATCCATAGTTTGGAACACATCCTCAATTTATAATACAATATGATAAGGCCATTTGAAACACGAATTGAACATATATCTTTGTCACAAAACTTATTCGGAATACTTGATTCATAATAAATATCTTGGAACTTACAAGGATATTCAGGTTCCAATTCTTAAAGAAGAGTTTAGTCAACATACCTCAATTGAACTTCCTTAAACTCTAAAATGTTCTGAAAATCTTAGCAACTTCAATATATTTTAGAAATATAACAAGTTTAACCAAATTAGGAAGATGATCATGGTTCTAGCTAATTTGAGCATTTTATCAAACACTAGGTATGCATTAAGGTATCAAAGTCCTTTTATGGAGGATTCCATCACCCCACAACCCATTCTTTACCATTTGTAGCTCAACAATATTTCTACACCCTTTGATAACACATGCATGCAAAATAACCAACTCCCATACCCAAGAATCATTTTACCAATTACCAAATTCTAGATAAAATTTGAGATAGAGGGTTTGGGTGTAGAATCGTATCTCTAGGATGAAGACCTAGTGAGTTTTCCTTGTTAATCTTCAAAGATTTGAGCAAGAATTGAAGGAGAATTTGTTGAAGATCACTCTCCCACTCTTGGGCACTCTCTCACTCTCAAAATATCAGGTTTTTGCTCAAAATAAGGTCCTTTGCGTATATATAACGAAGTAGGGCCGGGTTATAAAAACCCAAAAATGAAGCTTCAGAACAGGATATGCGGTCGCATATGCGACCGCAGAATGGATATGCGGTCCGCATATCGGCCGCACAATTTGGTGCCAAAAACTGGAAAAATTGTGCCTGGGTCTGCGGTCACTATGCGGCCCGCAGACCTGTTCTGCGGTCGCATAATGAACCGCAGAATAGTTCTGCGATTGCATAGTAGATCGCTGAATGGCATCCAACCCAGCCCATACCTGCCTCACTCTGCGGCCATTATACAGCCCGCAAAGTGATTCTGCAGTAGCATAATGGACCACAAAAACACATTTCTCTGCCAAAATTTTCCTTTACTCCTCAATGCATTGTTCGACCCAAAAAGTTCGAGCCTAGTCCGGCACCACGAAACATTATTTTTCCTTTGTAAAATTTTACGGGGCCTTACATTCTCTCCCACTTAGAATCATTCGTCCTCGAATGAGGGTCAAAATATGTTATTAGCATCAAATGTGGCCCAACTGTTAATTCACACTCACTAGTAGTTTCAAAATTTGGCTAACTCCCTAAATTTCCAAAAGTTTCGCCAGAGTCTCCCTTGTATCTGGGCCTATCCACCTGCCAGAGAACCCCAGAAACACATCCTAATAACATATACATAATCCCACGACGTAACATAACACAAAACAACACCAACTGTGGCCTCACATACAATATATTTAGAATGAAGCACCTTTACAATAACTGAACAAGTGATACAAGAATCCATAGGCGACAGTTTTATAGAAAGCTCACATAGCTTATACAAACAAGTAAGGATACTTCTCTTTCATCTCTTCCTCGGCCTCCCAAGTAGCCTCTTCAATCTGCTAGTTTTGTCACGACCTAAACTGATGGGCCGCGACGGGCACCCGGTACCCACTCAACTGAGTACCAAAGTAATGTATCTTTCATATCATACTATCATAGGTAAATTAGCCGACATAGGATGACCCAACATGTAATACAAACTTATACATATGACATACGACATAAGACCAAAATGATCACCCGTATACTGAACATAGGCCGACAAGGCCATACAATATTTCACGTGCATGACATATGTCTACAAGCCTCTAAGAGTAGATAAATACCATAAAGGTCGGGACAGGGCCCCGCCATACTAATCATTACATGTCCAAATCATACTGAAAAAATAAGCAACTCCGGAGTAAAAGGAGTGCACCAATACCTCCCGTTGAGGTGATAGCCTACTTAGAGGACTCTCAACCTGTCTATCGGGACCTGCGGGCATGAAATGCAGCGTCCCTAGGCAAAAGGGACGTCTGTACAAATAATGTACCGAGTATGTAAGGAATGAAAATCAGTAAATAAAAGACATAGAGAAACATGGAGTAAAAGACTCAACATGTAAGTATGAATAGCTCTGTGAATCATTTCATATTTATAATGTGATGCGTATGCATATAAATGTCATACCATGCACAGGTATATGCGTTCATAACATCATCAAGCCTCTGAGGGCATCCTATTATATCATCTCGGCCACTCTGGGCAAATCGACAACGTATACCAGCTGATCAAGTGGTGGTGCGTATATAAAGCCATAACCTTTTCCCGTATCCCATATACATATAATATACGCGTATATAACTCCATTTGGTCATGGGTCAATGTATATGTATAAATGGATGGAATGCATAAGAAGTGCGCTAATAAGATTTCTCGGAATGTCATAAAATCAATATGCCTTTCGGATAAACTTTATCAACTACGTATTTTTCTGAGACCCATGAACAGAAGATATAATAATAATTTACATGGGGAATCAAGAACATAGGCACCCCTAGTACTTCTATGAATAGAATCATTTATGAAAATTGTGAGTTTGCTCGTTTCGTTTGTATCGTATGAATCATGCCAAAAAGAAAGAAGGGATAGCCTTAACATACATTTGTTGGCTTTCTTTAGTAACCACAATGAAATCCCTTCCAACACATGTTAATCTACGAGAGACGACAATAACGCAACAACAATGGATTAGCGGCAAGCTTGTAGAAGGTCGTTGACGATGGAGTATACTTTATTTCCCTCTTTTAAACTTCATTCCACTTTACATCACTAGAAAATAACTTCGATCCACTAACAACCATAGGGAATCAATATTAGAATCGTAAAATGGACGGGAGAATCAAGTAGAGAAAGCTTAATCTTTTCTTACCTAAAATAGCAAAACGTTTCTGCCCTTAATGACACGTTGTTCATCTTGCCAATGGTACATTACGTTGCTGATCCTTTAGCAAACAATGCTACAGTAACTTAGTAATAGAGACATTGTTCAACTTTCTCCCAAAATGAACTAATATATCCCACTTTTTCATTTACGATGCTATTACATAATCCATATCACATCTCTCTTTGAATTTAAGAAGTCTTTTACCTTAATGAGGTAAAGACATCTCTTTAAAGTTATTGGTTGGTGGGTCCCACTTTGTGGCTTAGTTGGCCAAAGAATTCCCTCTAAATATGCTACCTTGCATACAAACTAAAGAGTCATTATTTCCAAGCCTTTTACTGCTACGTTGGGAGCTTTGTCCCCACCTACTAATTATCCACAGTTTCTTAATTACATGGTTAATCTCCCATTAAACCAATAATTAACTAATTACCCACATAATTAAGAATTATCTCAAATTACTTAAAATACTACTCATTTCTAACACATTTTATACATCATACTATCATGGTCATGTGGTACCTTGTATGACACTAGTCCATAAATACCGGGTATTATAGCTCAGATCGTATTTTTATCCCAAATTGACAATCACTAATGAAACTCATTTTCTTTGACTTGCTTACGCTCTCACCTTCACTAATTTACTTATCACTTGTTTGAAATAGTATAATACTTATAATCTCATTCCCGATTTTACGTCGATTAACTTACGACGAAACTTTAACGTACGAAAATGCGGGATGTAACATCTTATTTCTGAGCTTATATCAATTTACTTATGGCGTAGTTTCACGTACGAAAACATGGGGTGTAACATCATTCCTCCCTTTGGAACATTCATCCTCGAATGTTGACTGATGCTCTTATCATTATCATAACCTATAGCTCTTGCGAATACTTTAGTACTCTCCTTGCCATCTAGGCAACTGTTCTGTGAATAAATCCAAAGGGCAGGGCATTTCCCCCCTTTAGGCCTCTTTCTCACACCACGACTTATGGTCGGAATTCTTCCAATTTTGTAACTATTGCTACCTTCTATCATGCAGTCTGTACGACTTTGTCCTTTTATGTGTGCCTAAGCGACTCTTCCCTCCAGTTTTAGCCAATCTTTAGGCCTCACTTTGTGAACATATACAGAATTTTGACAAGCTGTACCTCTGGGTGCCTATGGCTTTACTACATCTAAATAGGTCATACTATACCATAACTCTTACTTCGGTTTATTGTTACTGAGGTCTGCTACCAAACTCCAGGTTACTCTCGTTGCTTATTCCATATGTATAAATCTAAGTCCTTTAATGCTTCCTCATTACTGTTGATCTTAAGAATGATGGTCTAATCGTATCTCATACTTTGTAACTTTTATCCACCCATTGTTGATTCACCTCAATATTGATCTACAATTTACCATTGATAACTTGAACGCTCTTGCGTAATCACTAGGGCTCACGTTGCATCGAGGAACATTTGAAGTGATTTTCCCGATCCACCTGGGAGCGATACCATACTTCCACAACCGTATTTCATAGCATCCCAATGTGATTCACCTTATGTTGGTATTTTAATCCTGTGATGTCCGTGAAATCCCTTTTTGTTTCTTCAACTCATTAATCAATTGAAGGCCCAAACGTCATCCTTTATCTATCACAATTACACCCTTATTCTACTACCAGGGCAACATTCCATCTCTTCTAAATGCTATTAGTCTTAGACTCCTTTGAGTTCATCCAGGCTTGAGCTTTCTATAACTTAGAGAAACCATTAGCTCTCTTGTTTTCATGGGCTTAATCCCAAGGACTTATCCATTCTTGTCACCTTCTCACTCGTCTTTCTTTATCCTTACTAATATCTTCCTAAAACTTTGTCGCTTTACCATACTTTAGCTTGTGACCTACGCATATCTATTTATACTACTTGCAACGTTTCTTCAACTTGCTTGCAACATAGATTTGCTTATGTTATTCTGGAACATCAAGTGAGACATCACATCGTCTCTAACTCTTCTTTACTACCCCCTTGTTGTGTGCATACCTAGCTTATCTTAGTTTCCACATATGCCGGAATTTTCGTGCAACTCATATGATCTCGAGTATTACTTTTGATTTTACTTCCCGTTCACTAGCCACGGTAGGTGCCACTTTCTTATGGAGTACATACAATGTTGTAGTGAGACTGTTTTTACATGGCATTTCTTCTTCAAGTTACTATGCTTAGGTTGAAGCCTTCTTCCTTAGTTCTTTAGCTAGTCTTTCATTGTAGTACTTAGGGAGGACCCTCTGAACCTTGTAAAACTGCGAGCTTATTACATCGTATACTCGACTAAATTTTTGATGTCCTTCCTCGCCTATAATTATCCGTAGTTACTTACCTCCACGCCATTGTGCTTGTAGGGTTGCTCCTGAACAGATATTTTGACTGTCTTCCTAGTAGCACTCTCTTTTATTTCCATAATAGTCATACAGTACCTTTAACTACCCCAACTCCTATCTGATTATTTCTCAAGGATCACAATGTCATACTTGCGAGACTGAATTCCACATGTTGGGGTTCACTATGTTTATCTTGCACGATCTGTTGATTTGTCTGTATCCTCTTGTCTAGCCATAAATAGGCTCTTCCTGAATCAACTGCTAACTATTCATTGGCCCATTCTCATATCAACATTTCGCGTAATATTTCTTGGGTTATTTCCTTTGTCTTAACTTACGTCTCGCACTAGCTCCTTATCTATTAATAACATCTCGGGCATTAACCCTTACTTCCTCTCCTTGACGTCGTGTTTGCATAATGTTCTGGAATCGTTGCATATCTGTAGGATTTGAATGAGTGCAACCTTAACCCTTTCTCATTTTTATCGCATTCTCCCTTTACCATTCCATAGTTACTAAAATCACTTAATTATGACTTAATGCCACATCACTCCATATTCCCCCATTTAGGGGAGTACTAAGATTTAGAGCTACGGCGATCTACCTATAAATGTTTTACCTCTTTTATCTTTGGCGTCTTTTCACATCATCGATGACCTTTACGTGCCTTGCGGTAATCCTTTTGTACCAAGGATAGCAAAATTCCTTACTCACGAGGGTGACACCTAGTATAACTGGCGCACATAGTCCCTTAAGCTTAACTTTGCTCACATTGCTTGCTTTAGGGAAACGTCTTCCTGAATGACTTTTAAAGGTTATTCTTCTGTCGTCCATTCTATTATTGCTGGAATGCAAATTTGAAATTCTCATGGTACCGACTGTTATCAAATCACCCAGTCCCTAGTTCATGTTTAGTTTACCTTGTTCACCAGCCCATACTGATTTGTATTACTCTGGGGTCTAACGTTTCCTTCTGGTAATCACGCTAGAATTACGAACTTATTTCTTGAAATGAGGATATGACTTTATGGCCTATACTCTTTTGTTGTCTTAAGGCCCGTCACCTCTCGTCTTTCCTTCCCTTGACTATAGACTCTGTAATACTGTCATTTTGTTTTATCTACCGTTGTCATCCATGTATCACATCTTGCTCATAATGCTTCAGAACTCTCTTCTTATTTCCCTGCTAACATTTTCGTCTATCACTTTATTCTGAAAACTTCAACAAGACATTTTTTTTCTTTTAGCTCCCCTTGCTCCATCCACTGGCTCTTCGGGTTTCCAAACGTTCTCTCTCTACTAGGGACGAGAGTCATACTAAGATAATATTTATCCCTTCCAGTGCCTATCTTTGTAGTACCCATATCTAACTATACTATTTTAGAGTGAACCATCTAGGTGTCTCACAAGGAGATCTATTAGCACATTTGCAATATCCTTCAGAAATGTCAACTAACGCAAACAATCCATCCACCATTTTGGATTACTCTAACCCCAGCCAAATTCTGATATCCCGTCCTTCTCTTAAACCATATATGTTAGCTCCTATACGGCATAACTGAGATGGGTGTGGTTAATTGTATATATCTCCATTACCGTTGAAAGTAACTCGGAATGCTTATATTTCTCTACTTGAATTGTAAATACTGACAATCTTCATTAACTGGGCGCCTCGTATCCTTCTTCACCTTGCTTCTTTTACATGTTGAAACTTGTATCTACCTTCTAAATCTCTCATTTCTTTTCACCATATGGGTGAATAGATATTCTTGCCTTAGGGCTCCCTATCAAGAAGCTTACACATCTTGGTACACACATGTTCTGCTGAAGGCTTCACATCTACTCATTAGAAGCATGATGCAAAATCGAGTTCCTCTGACTCAACTCTTCCACAGCCACATTCAATCTTTTACCAACTGTCTTTCTGGATGTAGGTATCGTCTTATTGCTGCGAATAAAATAGAATTTAGGGGTTTGAATTCTTACAAGTGAGCTCTACCACACGATCTAAAGTAAGAAGAAAGAGTGACAGTCCTAAATGCCCTGTAGCCTCCTGCTTATAAGTGTGGTGCACAACACACCCATAAACAAGACTCTACTAGACACGGCTTGTAGACTCCCTAGGACAGAACTACTATGATACCACTTTTGTCACGACCTAAACCGATGGGCCGCGACGGGCACCCGGTACCCTACTCAACCGAGTACCAACGCAACGTATCTTTCATATCATACTATCATAGGTAAATGAGTCGGAGAGGCTGTCGTGAGATAAGTAGAATAAAACATGAGGAAGTACTCAACATAGGATGACCCAACATGTAATACAAACTTATACATGTGATATACGGCATAAGACAAAAATGATCAATCGTATACTTAACCTAGGCCGACAAGGCCATACAATCTTTCACGTACATGACATATGTCTACAAGACTCTAAGAGTCGATAAATACCATAAAGGTCGGGACAGGGCCCCGCCATACTAATCATTACATGTCCAAATCATACTAACCATATAAGCAACTCCAGAGTGGAGCGCACCAACACCTTCCGCTGAGCTGATAGCCTATTTGGAGGACTCTCAACCTGTCTATCCGGACCTGCGGGCATGAAACTGTGATAACCCAAAAGGTCATCTTATGTTTTAGAACTCTAATCTGTGCTCTTAAGCCTTATAAATCTCATTTTTACCCTCCTCGATTTGCGTGCATAGTCCAGGCAGGTTTTCGGAAAGCTTTTATGTTGAAACTAATAAAAATTAGAATTTTTGCCTTAAAAGTTGATTTTAGTTGACTTCTATCAACATTTTGGGTAAATGTGCCCGGATCCGTGCTTTAACAGTACCGGTAGGTCCGTATCGAATTATGGGTCCTGGGCATATGCCCGAAATCGAATTCAGAGGTTCCTAGCTTGAGTTATTATTTTTTGATAAAAATTAAAAGTTTGGAAATTATTTCTTTTTAAAAATTGATTGATATTTGGCATTGTTAGTATCGGGTCTGTATTTTGGTTTCAGAGCCCTGTATAGATTGATTATGATATTTAAGATATGTCTGTGAAATTTGGTGAGAAACGGAGTTGATTTGACGTGATTCGGACGTCCAGTTGAGAAAATAGAAATTTTAAAGTGTTCTTGAGAATTTCATTTGATTTGGTGCTAAATTTAGAGTTCTAGGTGTTATTTTGGCAATTTGATTGCGCGAGCAGGTCCGTATGATGTTTTTAGACTTGTGTGCATGTTTTGTTTGGAGCCCCGAGGGCTCGAGTGAGTTTCGGATAGGCTACGGGATGCTTTGGACTTGGAAAATCTGAGATTTTAGCAGCAGCAGCTGTTCTGGTGTGCCCTTCTTCGCGTTCGCGTAGGTAGTGTCGCGAACGCGAAAGGTGAAATGGGGGCAATGGAATTTTCTTTTTCACGAATGCGATGGACTGGTCACGAATGCGAAGCGTTGGGGGTGGTACCCTTCGCCAACGCGATCTGTTTCACGCGAACGCGATAATCTAAGGGACCTGGGTGAGAGGAGTCATGTTCTTCTATGTGAACGCGTCCACTGGGCCGCGAACGCGAAGGCTTGGGGGCGCTGCCTTACGTGAACGCGTAGATAGACTCGCGAATGCGAAGGCCTTAGGCCGCTGTGCATCGCGATCGCGACAGGCAAAAATCTCCTCTACCCGTTTGGTTCTTGGAAAATGTTGAATAAATGGCTTGAACCCGTGTTTGGAGTCTGTTTTAAGTCACTGGACATGCCTCTCACGAACGCAATGAAGGCCTGTCCAGTGATTTAAAACAGAGTCCAAACACGGGTTTAAGCCATTTCTTCAACATTTTTCAAGAACCAAACGGGTAGAGGTGATTTTCAAGAGCCATTGTCTTCCCCAAAGTGTTGGTAATTGATTCTAAATCATTTTCTTTCAATTACCCATTACATTTTATGAATTATCAACAAAAAATCTAGAGTTTTCATGGTAGAATTAGGGGTTAGGGTAGAAACTAGGAGTTTCGGAAATTTGAGGATTTAGACCCCAATTTGAGGTCGAATTCCAAAACTAATTACATATTCGGTCTCGGGGGTAAATGGGTAAAAGGATTGTGGTTCGAACCTCGGGTTTTGACCAAGCGGCCCTGCGGTCGATTTTTCGACTTTTTGGAGTAAAATTTGGGAAATTTTATTGATGAAATATAATTGATTCCTTTATCAATATTTGATATTATTGAGTCATATTTGAATAGATACGAGTAGTTTGGAGGTTAATTCCAAAGGAAAAGCTGTGATAGAGAATTAAGTGGCATTCAGAGTGAGGTAAGTGTCGTGTCTAACTTTGGCTTGAGGGAATAGGTATTATGTGTTCATTTGCTACGTGTTTGGTTGTTAAATACGATGTATAGGTGAGGTGACGAGCATCTATGCGTCGTTGTCGAGTCATAGCATGCGAGTGAAATTCTATTCTTGTCTATTTTGTATCCTTAAATTCTACTATCCATGCTTAGCGGGTTATTTGAAATGTTGGGTGACTCATATCTGGTTTCACTGAGATTTGGTAACTTTCGAATATTAATTCAAGGTTGGGATTACATTGTGCTATTGATTATGGGCAAAATACTGGTTCCTTTGTGATACTCTTATTTATCCGTTGTTATCGATTCTATGATTGGTGAGGAGGAGTGTAAAGCACGAAGGGTGATGCCGTGCATGCTTTATTTATATTGTGAGGAAAAGTGTAAAGCACAAAGGGTGATGCCGTGCAGTTTGCCTTTGCCGTTTTAATTGCTCAATTCAGTTAAGGATTTTTTGTTTAATTCTGTCTTTTCATTATTCTCACTCTTTATGTTGTATTCCCCACTGTATGTCCCCTTCCTATTATTTCTGCATTATTCCTTTATTTACTGTTATTGCCATTAGCATGATTATATTGTTTAAGTTATATGTGGGTGTTTTGTCCTAGCGTCGTCACTACTTCGCCGAGGTTAGGCTCGACACTTACCAGTACATGGGGTCGGCTGTACTGATGTTGCACTCTGCACTTTTTGTGCAGTTTTTGATATCGGCTAAGGTTGATCGAGATTTGCTATTGGTCCGATGTCTGAAGACTCAAGGTAGATCTGTCGGTGTTCCTAGACCTTGAAGTCCCCGTCTATCTTTTATGTCCTACTGTTTTCTTTCATTCAAACAATTGTATTTTTTTTTCCAGACTATTACTTGTAGTGATTTCTAGAATGCTCGTGAATTGTGACTCCAGATCCGGGTGGTAGTAATTAATACTGCTTTATAATATTTCGTACTTATTATATTTCATCTTAGTTAATTATTGTTATTTACTGAATGGAAATAAGGAATTGGTTTAATAATTTTCTAACGTTGTCTTGCCTAGCAAGTGAAATGTCAGGCGCCATCACGCTCTTGTCGGTGGGCAATTTTGGGTCGTGACAGTTGGTATCAGAGTACTAGGTTGCTTAGGTCTCTCGACTCACGAGCAAGCTTAGTAGAGTCTGGAGGATTGGTACAGAGACGTCTGTGCTTATCTTCAAGAGGCTATGAAGTTTAGGAACAAGTTTCACTTCTATTCTTCTGTGTCGTGTGATTTTGCTTTCTCAATACTGATTGAGCTCTTCTATTCTTATTCTCTCGCACAAGGCGAGAACACGTACTGCTTTCTCAGCTGAGTAGCAGCCAGAGCCTCTAATGACAGCTCCTACGCGGGGCAGAGGTCGAGGCCGAGGCCGTGCCAGAAGCCGAGATAGGGGCAGGGCTAAGCCAAGGGCCCGAGTAGCAGCCCTAGTAGTGGAGCCTAAGATAGAGCTTGATGAGAAGGTTCTAGCCCAAACTGTTCCTGCCGAACCAGCTCAGGTTTCGGAGGGGTTCATTTCTACCCCAGTACTTCAGGACGCTTTGGTCTATTTGGTGGGCCTTATGGAGAGTGTGGCCCAGACGGGCGCATTTCTCATGGCACCAGCAGTCTCTCAGGATGGAGGAGGAGCCCAGACTCCCACCACTCCCGCTTCGGAGTAGATAGCTCCCCAGTATCAGGCTCCAGCAGCTCAGCCAGTCAGATTAGTTCAGCCAGTTATTGCAGCACAGGTCGGAGATCGGCCAGCTATGTCTTATGAGGCTTTATGAAGATTGGACAGGTTTATCAAGCTCTTTCCTGTTCACTTCAGCGGTACTCCTTCAAAGGATCCCCAAGAGTATCTTGACAGCTGTCACGAGGCTTTACGGAACATGGGTATAGTGGAGACCAATGGGGTCGATTTTGCTGTATTTTAGATGACTGGTTCTGCCAAGAAATGGTGGAGAGATTACTTGTTGACCAAACCAGTTGGGTCGCATGTTCTTACTTGGGACCAGTTCTCTCAGCTCTTCATAGACAAATTTCTGCCTATCATATTGGGAGAGGAGCGTCGCCGTCAGTTTGAGCGTCTCCAGCAGGGCAGTATGACTGTTACTCAGTATGAGACCCATTTTTTAGATTTGGCCCGTCATGCTATTCTTCTGCTTCCCACCGAGAGAGGGAGGGTGAGGAGGTTTATTGATGGACTTGCTCAGCCTTTCAGATTGTAGATAGCTAAGGAGACTAGGAGTGAGATTTCTTTTCACACGGTGGCTAATGTCGCCAAACGAGTCGAACTGGTTCTTATTCAGAGAGGTCAGGGGTCTGACAAGAGACCTCGTCATTCCTGTGAGTTCACCGGTGCCTCATCTAGAGGCAAGTGTACTTTTGGTAGAGTCCATCCTCCCAGGCCGTTTCATTCAGCACTCCAGGCATCCCACGGTGCCTCAGGTGGTCGTGGCCCTCAAATGCATTATTCCGACCAGCTAGCCTACAGTGCACCACCAGTTCCTATTAGTGCATCTCCACTCCAGAGTTATTAGGGTGGTTATTCAGGTCGACAGGGTCAGTTTCAGGGTTAGCAGTCACAGAAGCCAAAGTTATGTTATACTTGTGGTGATCCGAGGCACATTGGTAGAGTTTTCCCTCGGGCAACAGGCAGCTCACATCATCATAGTTCTCGTTCCATGGTTCCGGCACCAGTTGCTGCACCACCTGCTCAGCCAACCAAAGATAGGGGTGAGACAGCTAGAGGTAGAGGCCAGACTGTTAGAGGTTAAGGTCAGGCAGTTAGGGGTGGAGACCAGCCAGTTAGAGGCCATCCCAGGGACGTAGTTCAGGGTGGTGGGCCCTAGCCCCGGTGTTATACTTTCCTAGCCAGGCCTGAGGCTGAGTCATCTGACGCTGTTATCACAGGTACTATTTTAGTTTGCAGTAGAGATGCTTCAGTTCTATTTGATCTAGGATCTACTTACTCCTATGTGTCATCCTATTTTGATTCCTATTTGGTTGTGCCCCGTGATTCTTTGAGTGCTCCTGTGTATGTGTCAACACCAGTAGGAGATGCTATTGTTGTAGATCGTGTTTATCGTTCGTGTGTGGTCACCATTGGGAGTCTTGAGACTGGTGTAGATCTCCTACTTCTAGACATGGTTGATTTTGATGTCATACTGTGTATGGATTGGCTGTCACCTTATCATGCTATATTAGATTGTCACGCCAAGACAATGACCTTAGCGTTGAAGGGATTGCCTCGATTAGAGTGGAGAGGAAATCTTAGCTATTCTACCAGCAGGGTTATCTCTTATGTGAAGGCTCGGCATATGGTCGAGAAGGGGTG